>NW_019290576.1:101652-131080 GCF_000500325.1 Leptinotarsa decemlineata | reverse complement strand
TATGACATGGAGCAATATTTGTGTTGCATCCATTCTAAGATGGTTCCGGTTGTGTCTTTCGATTTGTATTACAAAATTATTATTCATGGTAAACTTATATGACTCGGAAATTGCGTTTCATTTTTCTCCACGCTATATTTTCCAACACAATGTCCATGGTCCAAAAAATTCCTACAAACTTTGTTGCTGTCACAATTTCTTAGGTTCCCCCAACTTGTCTTTTGTTAAAATTCAAATTCAACCCTTGTTCCTGAGAAAACTGTTGAAGGGTATCATAAATTATAATTTTTCTCATACAAACTTTTTGAAGGAGCGAAGTTTCTAGATTGACAATATGCGAATTTGATGGTCTAAAAGGTCTACAGTAGATTCATAATTCCGAGTGGACCATCCTAGCATAACATTAGCCGAGGATGCGGCGATGCGTATAGTGCGTGAACGTTGACTAACAAGCCGTGTCAATTCCCAAGTTTTTAGGAGGTGACAGGTTATTTGAAACATACACGCAGTCGTGATGGAAAAGCCAGAGGCTAGTGAAGTTGGAATGTGATAAGTAGACAAGGTAATAATTTCATGTTTCATGCCTTCATTTCATTCCGTTAGCAATCTTGAACAGAAATCGCATTTATACTTTTCATGAGGATTATCAATGAATTTCTCTTTAGCAGGACATATTTTGTTCCAGAAGTAATAGCAGTACTAACCATGAGTGAGAGTGGCAATATTACATCATCTAGTCCGTTGGGTGTTTAAACGATATAAATTCAACCTCTCGCACCGAGGGAACAAGAGGTAGCTTGCCACATATAAAATACATCTCAATTGGCAGCTCATTTAAATTTATATACAACACGTGTTTGCTGAGGAATCAAACAAAGGAATTAATCAAATTACAACCATAGATGCATCTACAATGTGTCATTATGATATGGAACCGAAACGGCAAACCACTAACACATTACTGTCGATGTCTTTATGGTAATGTCTTGACTGAAACATTAATAAACCGCCCTCAACAAAATCATCAACACTTCCAATGTGGGTAATAATCAGTCGGTTTCTTTTCCAGAAGGCGACTTCAATCCAATAGACTACTTTTTCAAAATGCTTGACGAGATGATTTTGTCTTACCACATCTTTCCATCGGTGTATCCTTCGTTAAGTCAAGTTTCTTCCAGATAATAAATTTTTCTATTCTCACGTCAAAACTCTCTTACCTACCTTAGGTTATGTCTCTTCGACAAAATAATTTATTCTTTTTCGATTAGAAGTGATTTTCTGATTTGATTTTCCGAACTGACATGTATTTCCACAATTTCTTTCTCCTATCATTGGAGACATACTTTGGTTCTCTTTAAAGGCTCCATTATTTTGTCGAGGGTCGGTTTCTCTTTCTTGAAATTAAATGAATCTACTGTTAATTACTGTAACCTAATGTTCTGTAAATTAAATGAATGTACTATAGTTCCCATTAGCAGGCACAGTTTTTTTTTCTGAAGATGGTTATGGTGATTCAACAGCTTCATTTTTTCTCCCATTCTTGAATCTATATATAAATGTTTTTGAAACTCATTTGCGAATACTTTTCACCAGTGTATCAACGGTATACAAATAATTGTGGTTTATGAGAGCGTCATGAACATTGAGATTAGTAATCTTCTCGTTAACAGAAAAGCACATAGGCTAATTCATTTCACTGGAGAGAAAACTAATTGCTATTTCAATTCACATACTGAGTATAATTCACTAATAACAACAGTGATAAAGATGCAAAGGCATTAATTCTTATTCTTCAGGTAATGAAGTACCTAATCAAAGCACTCTCAGATCAAATTGAATAATGACGTTAACCTGTTTCCCAGCTAAAATTGAAAATATATGTGGTAAGGTCTGATTTGATTAGGTAAACTGTGCAAGTTATGATACATTGGAAAGTGCTTCTGATGGATATATCATAGATATATCCCTTCAAAATTTTGGGTGTTTAATTTAAAAAATATATAAANAAAAAATATATAAATTGATTAATAATGGGGGTGTTCCCTATTTTTGGCACACCTTATATATAGAACTATAAAAAGTCTTTTGAGATTTGGTATATCCGATCATACAGCAACATTGAATGTTCAAAATTAAGGCATTTTCCACTTTTTAGCCGACTCAGTGATGTACGCCTATGGAACAGCCACTTGAAAATGACTGATTACTCTACTGCTTGAGGAAATGTACTATATACTGAAGTATATACAAATCGCATGAATATAACCATAATCCAAGGAAGAGTAATCAATTACCAATCCCTTATAACGACAACTATAGTCAATAAAATTTCCCTATCGATAGAAATAAACATATTAAAAGTAATTGAAAGTTTCTCATTTGTTAGGTGAATTACTATGAAATGCCAAATATTAATGGCTATGGCACAACATACTCAGAGATGTTTTAGCACTTTGTGTCGCTCAGAATCTACAATCTACGATGCACGCGACAGATTGATGATTTAAAGCGGTATAACCGGATTTTATCGTTAATTTCGAGATATACGCTCCCCAAGGCAGCATTTCTCCTGATGAGAAGGGTTCGAACCATACAGTTAGTTGTTAATTTAATTCGCACTGATTTCAATTGAAATGATTCACTCGATGTATATACATAATTTCATTGAATTATCGAAGGGAGTAACGTGCTTCTGTAATTCAATTCCGCCGAAATTATCAGGTGTTATTAAATGATTTTATATATCTGTTGTTTTAGGAATTCTGCATGAAATTGTGACATTTCTCGTTTGCCAGCGAACGCTGTATATTACATTAATGAATAGCTATTCATTTTATATTAATGAGGCAACATTGCAATTTTGGAATACACCATTAGTTGATATTGCTTTTGTTAATGTGATTAGCTTTGAAATTTTCATGAAATTGTAGTATCATTCGATGAAATATTCATCTACCTATTCGAAACAATGCTTGTTTTTTAAATTTCCAAAAGTCGAATTCATAACGATTTTCAACTAGAAAATTCATTTATACTTCAATTCTTTGAAAAAACTCTCTGTGATGGTGAATCCCTGTCTGGAAGTCTAATGCAAATATGTAGAAGTATAAACCAAATGTTCGTGAAAAATGAGACCTTTGTTTCAAGATAAGATCCAAAATCATTCAAAAATCATCCGGATGAATATTATTCCCATAGATATGGGACCGTGCCCATAGATATGGGCACGATCCCATATCTATGGGACCGTGCCAAGAACTCATAAGACGAAAACAATGATTTTACTGAATTGATTGTCTGTAGTGTAATTCGCAATCATCGATGAGATGAGCATCTATACAGATCACATATGGCAGTCATATCTTAGAAATGGATAGAAACTTCGACATGAAACATGTTTTTTTTGAAAATTGATACCAGACACAAGACCTGACTTCATTGCACCAGGTATTATCAAGAAGTTTGCTCTTCAACTGTAACCGGCCTACTTCGTTGTTTTTTTTTTCGGCTAATCAATTCCTAAAAAATCCTTTCAAAATATTTCAGACAGATCGCGGTGCTATCCATCTTTTGTGTTGAGGTGAGGGGTTATGTGACACTTCAAATATTGAAAGCGCAATTCACAGTAATTGGTTTCACTCTTCATACTTTATGTTTTGAAATAAACTCAATTGAGTTGAACGGTGACAGTGCTAAGGTAAATAAACTCAGAGTTGAAATGGGATCTTCGAGTAGAGGTAATTTAGAGGTTATCAAAGTGCAATTGAAACTTGGAAAATAATATTTCAGACAGATATCGAGGTCCTTCTGCCATCATTCTACAACCGAGTAGTATGGTGGTTACTGCAATTTCTAATGGATATAGTAACAGTTTTTGACTTCCACAACATCAGAAGAACTATAACCCTGCAGATATGAATTTTTTGCACCATTCAAAATCATTGTCAATTTTGTTGTGATTTTCATTCCAAATTTAGTTTTGCGTAAAACAACTTCTTCTGCCAACAAGAACAAATACCAGAATTCCTTGACGTTAAACTTGAAAACTTTGATGGCTTGTAGTTTAAAAAAAATCGTTTACCAACCATGGCTCAAAAACCGACACGCACTAATGTTATGATCTGCTCTTCAATGCACTGCACTGGTACAAAGGGTTCTAGATCTTTCTAGTTCCTGGCTGAAGCCGATTTTTTATATCATTATTGAGTGATGTTTCGTGATCAGTAAGATGATTTACTTTATCGGAGTAGTACAAGTTAGTGTCGTCTGCATATGTAAGAATGTTGAATAACTTAAGAACCTTGGAGAAGTCAGATGTGTAGATAATAAAGAGTAGCGGGGCGAAAATTGAACCTTACGGGGTTCCATGACATATAATCATATTATCAGACTGACCACCCTTTATCACAACACGTTGCTTTCTATTTTTGAAAAATGAACTAATAGAGTCACATGCCTCCATACTGAAACCAAAAAAACCAAGTTTAGTGCACATCTGTTCGTGATTCATGGTGTCGAAAGCCTTACTGTAATCGAGAGACAAGAAAAGAGTGACCTTTTCATTATCGGTGGCTGAAAAAATATCGTCGGTCATTTTGAACAGAGCACTAGATGTACTGCGATTTTTCCGAAAACCAGATTGGTGTTCAGGCAGGATGTTGTTATCAGAGACAAAAGAGTTCCGGGAAGATACTAGTTTCAAGGCATTTGTTGACTAAATATGTTAGAACTAGAGTTAAGTAAGGGATACATATTCTGATCATTTTGATAGATATCTGAATCATTCGTTGTGGCCAAAATATGTTCAGTTTTCGATAAATAATAAGTCACGTATGGTGGTAAAAACTGAAACTTCATTTGTGGTCCCTTTGTTTTTATGTCTGAAAATTCGTGGCATTTTTAATAACACTATGCTGAAAATCATTTATGGTCATTTAATCTCCGTAAAATTTTTCCAGTAACTTTTTATCACAACATTGAAATAAAAAAGTGCAAAATCCAGACACTCGTATCCTACGCATCAGCATAAATAATTCATGAACGACTTCGGCTTGGAAACGTATTCCGAACCACGAAAGATATCCATACTCTTTGCCGTTAACTAAATTAACCCAGTGGAAATATGCACTCAAGACTCGCTCTACATTGGAATACTACATAATCCCATTTAATAATTTGCCAGAGAATTTCTCACTTGGGCGTGTGAGGCGCAAGTTATTGTGTTTAATTTTCCTAATTTATTCCTCCACCGCAAGCCGAATTTCGGAATTTCCAACTAAGTGAACGCCTCTTTAGAGTATGCCCGACTTGAAAGGGAACTTTCGAACCAATTTTAAAACAGTTAACAACGTTAAATTAAGCAGAGGCCGACTTCAAAGGTGTCGAACTGAGCGGAGTTGATCACGTTCCCGTCGTCAAAGAGTCTCCTTGGTCGGCGGCGGCAGCGGCGAAAAGGCAGATCCGGGGCGGCCGTCCGACCGCTAGAACTATCGGTTAGTCCGGTCACGCACCGCTCCGGTAAGCAACAATGGCCCCGGAGACAACATTGCTAATTGCATTGCTTCGTGCGTCGCCTTGCCGCTCTTTGTTATGGCGGCCAAACCGCAGATCGGCCGTTATTCTACAAATCTTTACTCCTGCCCGGGAAATATTGTATTTCTCGAAGCCTCTCTGATAGGGGATTAAGCTTGTACGAGAAAGAAGGGTTTGCAATGTCTGGTGCGTTACTTCCAGAAAATTTTTGATTATTTAAGAATGCCTTATTATTGGACGTCATCAGTTATGGTACATCTTTCGAAAAAGCAAATTTTCCATGGTAATTTCATCAGCGTTGTTAAAATTTTGATTCGGTACAACCTGCAGTGCGAAAATGTTACTGACAATGAGAGCTTAAGATTCGGATATCATTTGGGCTTTTAAAACAATCTTCTGAATAGTGCAGGTATTTTTTTAAAGGTATTCACTGCATTGTTTCTTCCGATATCATGGAGTAGTAGAATCTTTGAAAGGATTTTGTGAATTTTCTTTCAAATTTCTTCACAAAGTACTGATGTGGAGTTGAAGATTAGTGTTGTTTTCAATTCAAGTGAAACACAATTTCAATACTCTTTCATAGTGCCTTTCTCATTCAATACAAATTCAACGGTTCTCAATTAGGCAAATTTTCGTAATAATATGTGCAAAGGCTGTCAAGATGAAGCCAAACACACCATACATGACGTCTATCTTTACTGTCAAAGAAAAATAAAATGAAGTATTTTCGGGAGTTCAAGATGTGACGCTCTGGAAGATACTCTAGAAGAGGGGCAAAGGCATAAAATAAATTGGTTGTCAACTAGGAGTAAATGACTAGTTCACTACAGAAAGTAACATGTTTGTTGGAAATCGTAACCTACTTGCGGATGAGAAGTACATTTTTACTAAAATGATCGTCTTAGTGCTGAAAAAGATATACACATTGAAAATACAATTATACAATTCTTTTTTAAAGGCAATTTGATGCTGCTGTTGAAAATATGTGTAATGAAAAACAAGATATGCGCAATAACTTCTGTATATTTCAATAGTACTTCTTCACTACAAATCAAAGTGCATTGACTCTAAGACAATGGTCTTAGTAAATGACTTAATTTGATAATTTATGTCAATGTACACCTACAATTAGTCTTTTAGAGTTTTTCTTAATAATTAGTTATTAGGTAATTATTTTAAAGTCATTACGATCACATGTTCGAAATGCAAATTTCTTATCGGAATTTATTGAAGAATTGATGAGTGACGACGGTAACTTTTTTAGAAATTGAAGCCCAACCAAATTATTTGAGGATACAGTATTGAATTAATTTGCTTCGAAAAAGTGCTGTAATAAATATTTCAGAGTATATTTTTTCTTTCATCAATGGCCAAAAAGATGGTTTAATCTATTTCATAATATACTGGCAGAACTGACAATATTCCTAGATTATTACAACTTGATTAATACTTGTCAGTTACCTTATCAATAATTATCGGTTGATTGATAGAGCCTGTAAATTCCGGATATCAGTTGCCTCTTAACAACCTCTCACTCAGTTGAGTGTTAATTTACAGAACGAACCTACCCGCAAAATAGATTTTTCCCTAATGCTAATACCCATCAGTCCCAATCCCTTTCATCGACTTACCGTAAATGAAATTTCACAACCCTCTTGTTCTCAAAATGTATCCAATGTTATTAGAGCATTATCCCAAATCGGTATATAAGTAATTGAATTTCAGTTATCCGAATAATAATTTCCAGTAGCTAATTAACAGTATCTGTAGCAATTAATTCGTGGTCCGTGATGACATTGCAACAAAGATGTTATCAATCTGCCAGTAATCACATGATACTCAGTCTGCCGGATCACAGATAATGACATAACCCGATCTAATTTAGTCAAGCAACGCTATTAGTGGATCGGAGACTGCGACTACGAGTAGCCCCGAGCTTCTATCGGGGCAGGCTATCATCTTGTTATTAATTATAGCGAAACCACCCTATTTATCCGAGCTACTTTCTGCAAATGTTGCCCGACGCGGTCTCTGAAGAAGAGGGGAATCATAAATCATCCAGGTCGATCGTGTCAAATTTCCTTCACTATTAGTTCATAGATTACGAGGGTTTTCCAATGACCATTATTGGTCGTATATTGTAGTTGTAATACCTATATGATCTATTTTTTTCATTTGTTTATATTATCTAACTCGTTTCTTGATCTGAAGCAAGAAAGCGGTAGATGTGTACAGTTGGAATCACTCACTAGCTCTTGATTTGCGGAGACCCACGTCGGTTCATGATTTTTCATAGAAATTCAAATATAAGTGCTGAAAAGGGTTACTAAACTGAACGTTCTCATTTGGACGTCATATATAAAAGTTTTTAGAAATACTGTGTCCCTTTTCAACACTTTTCACTGTAGACCATCTTTGTTACACATGACTCTCACCATGACAATCATCACACGAAGACGATTGTGGTTACTAACAATCGAATCGTCGTGAAGTAGCTTGGCTTGAAATCTTTTCAATTTCAATTTTCATCTCCTGTTAATTGTTCCAGTTTCAATTGTTGCTTGTATTTTATTTCATTGTAATTTCAGTTTTTTTGACTAATATAATTATTATTTTTCAGCTTATCTTTTTAGTTTTATTGATTTTTTCAAGGATTTCAAATCATTTTATATCATATTAGACAATGAAAGTCCTAACTAATGAAATGCACAATCGTTCCTATTGGCTGGAAAATGTGATACTTCACATCAAAAGGTAGGTGGGATACAGACGTTTCGTAAAAATTTCTTTATGTTCTCATGGAATCAGAAGATAGGTGTATCAAGTAATTCAGATTTTCCAAAACAGTTTTTTTAACTTTTTGTTAAAAGAGATTCACAAATTTCTTAAATATATTTATCCTATATTACCTCGTGATATTATCCGCTCTAAAAACTTATTAATACCCCATATGCATCGAACCACCATATACCAACAAAGCCACCTTTTTCTTGGACCAAAATTTTACAATAAGCTTGATGATTCGGTAAAGAATGCGCCAAATATCAATATTTTTAAATCAAGACTGAAAGCTGCTCTCATAGAAAAAAATTGCTACTCCCTTGAGGAACTTTAGGTTAGGTGTTTTTTTTTTTGTCTTCTATAACGTTCTTGTCACTATTTGACATTACCATTATTTTGAACTTTTTAATTATAACCATGACCATCAATTTTACTGTTGTAGTATTTCCCTACTTCTATGTGTATACATACATTTATCATCTTTTTATCTCAATTCTTTTAAAATATTTACATAAATACTTGAGTTTGAACAAAAGTATATGAAAAGCACAAATTTTTATGAGGTTTTTTTTGTTATTGTACTGATAGAATTATACACTGTTATGCACTTTTTAACAAGCGAAATAAATGAATTATTATTATTATTCAAAAAATATTGCGACATCTCTTCTGGCGTCCTGTGCATATCACATATTTTCAACCTATTATGTATTTTAGTGCAACTTCAGACTTTACATCTGTACTAAAAATGCCATAATCATGATATTGTTTTGTATAAAGATGGAGAAGTGGAAAGACAAAAGCCTTTCTTTACCAAAAAGTAATCTCCCCTCAAAATATACCCTATTCCTAAGGGAGGGATTAAATAAAATAATCGTGTGAATATCTTTACGTACTGTCATCGTGACAGAAGTAGATTCAACCCATACGTTACATACGGTCGTGAGTTTATGAAAAATTGAGTGCTCCATCTTGTTTGTTATCCGGAATGGTGCTGATGAGGTAATGAGTGTCTTAGTCCGAAACTTCGAAGTCCGCCATATCGTAACTCTCTCATACTATGTAGCTTTCCTAGAAGTGATGTAATCACACCGTGTTAGGAATCACACGTTAAAAGGTAAGACCTCGTTAATCCTTAGCTCGCACAAGTTTCGACTTCTGAGGGTTGTCGGTCGTAGGAGTGCGACAGCTGGTTAACGGAAAAACAGATTTTAAACAGATTCAAACAGATGTATAATTCAATTCTATAACGAATGTTTGGAGTACAAACTGAATGGTAGAAATTAATTTTTGTATAATTCAATATTCACGTGAAAGTAGTTTTCCTTCTTCTTTCGTGTTCGAGTGGAAGTAATTGTTTCGAGAGAGTTCTTCCATTTTGTTTGTATCTGAAAGTGACTTTTATATATGATATACATATCTTTGTTGCGAGTTCATGTTGATTTTGATTACTCTCATCCCACATTTTTTTGGAATGAAATGGTGAGATAGAAAACCGTATATATCGAAAAACTGATCCCTTCTAAAAGTACACTTCTGAAAGTACACTTGAGAGAATGAGTAAATAATTGTCAATTCTAGGTCGAAGCTATTTTCTGGGTTTGTTGGCTTAAGCGTGTAGGTTTTACGCCTGACGTTTTTACTATGACTGCGGTAGACATTCAAAAAGACGATGAGGCAATGTTTACTGCACTCGTAGACAAAACTTCAGGTATAAAAACTTGCAGACCACGGCCAACAAACCGGGGATGTTTTGATTTTGTTATCTCTGGCCATCGAAGTTTTACAGTTATCAATTATTTCACGTATAGGACAGAGAAAATAAATTTTGTCTAATTTCTACTGAGATTTTTATTTGTTACGACCGGTTTTGGTGTATTAAATCATTCTCAGGTAAACTTGAGTAAACATGAGAATGGTTCAGTATACCAAAACCGGTTCTAAAAAATAAAAATCTCGGTAGAAACTATATACTTGTGATGCAGTGTTTGGAAACTGGAGTTTTTTTCCAACACCAAACTGTTATAACCAAGTGATCATCTTCAAGAAGAAGATCAAACTAACAGTTTAATGTTCCTCTTGAAGATGATCTTTAAACTCCAGTAATATTCAAATGGTAGAAATTAGACAAAATTAATAATCTCGACAAAATAAATAGGTCATCAATCAAAATTTTCATTTGATCCTTATTATTTTCTTATTTTCTGTTCGTTTTGTCATATATGGTAAAACTTTGTTATAGAACATTCTAGAAAATGTTATCGCAAGAGTTTAAGATTATAATCCGAACGAACTACCGCACGCCACTGGGAGATTCGATGCACGTTCAGACTTCTTTTCCTGATCCTACGTTCTCCGATAACTACATAATGTATACAAATATGATTGATTGCTGCGGAACAGGATTTAATCGGTGATCTCTCACATACGCCATCTGAAGGTGGAAATGTTATTTATTCAGCAGGCCATACCGGATGAGGTTGAATCCATCAAAATACTTTTGATATAGGTCATTCTTATTTTCAGTGCTACGAAAAAAAATTACATTAAATCGTAATTATGTTTTTGGTTTTATTCCTTTTTTCTAGAAAATTCTCAAACACATTATTCAGTAGGTTCGACGAGCTGACATTGTGATAGAACACTGGAAAATTCAGTTTTACATAGTTTTCGTTCCACAGTTGTGACGACTAAGCTATGAATGCGATAAAAGTAATGCAAGGTCGTTAGAAGTATTTAGTTTTATGAGTGATTATTATTTAATGCAAGTCTAATTGAACAAATAATATTTTTGAGGAATTTGACTGGTACCTAAATACAAATTTGTTTCAAAACTTGTTAAAACTTCAAAAATGTTATTATTGGTAGTAATAATTTACTTTACGCCACGGTAATATTCTTGATTTCACTGAAAGGTTTGTTCATTAATACAGTTTATTGTATGATTTCCACTGTAAAGGGTTTCACAAGAGCTCTTTTACAATAGGTTAATCAAGCGCAGTGCTCCAAGAAGTTGCAAACATTTTCATGACACCAAAAGTGGAAATTTTTCTCAAATTCCGTGATAATTTCAACATAGAAATATGTTGATGGGAAACCGAAATTTCAATAATTCGCAGTTATGTGCAAAAAACACTTTTCGAAAGTAAAATTCCTTTTTGGTTGCCACTTCAGGGGAAAAAGTGAATGTTCCGTTTTGAAGGTCGCGAAATTGAATTCTTGAAGAAGAAAATTCACTAATATGAACCCCCTGTAATGCGCAGAGGGCTCAAATTTTAACATAATTTACTCGTTATTTGCGCAATGTCTCGCAATGTCTCAAGTTTTGTCGTGAGTAAAAGCCACCCAAAGACATATTCATGCCAAATTTCAGCCCTATAGGTGCTACTTTGATGAATGAAAAATATTTGAAATTTTGAATTGTTCATATCTAGCCATGTTTTTGTCAGATTTAAATAAAACCCCACATAATGAGCGTCTCATAAAGTTTTGAGAACCTGTGAAATTTTAATAAGGCGATAGGGGACGAAACAGCAATAAAATAAGTTGTTTATTTCGTTATAACCGAATTTATATTTATTTATTATGACTTGTGGATAGCACGCTGCGGTGGACATTGTTCTTCTTTATAGGCCTACAAAAAGTACGCGACGGTGTATATGACTATCTTTCAAGGATCACGTAATAATAGTCACATATAAAGTGATAATTGGGAAGATATTCATTTAGACATATATCATTTTGATCCTTTTCGAATAAATAACTCATTTGTTACAAGCATTTCATTAAATTCAAATTGCCCTTTGCTCCATACAATTCAAATTCACATCTTAGTAACTACTACAAAATTACAACTATCGCGTGAGAAAATAAACTCAAGCGGTTTTGAAAAATCAGTGCACCACGGGTGATGAAGAAAAACTGCAACAATATTTTTAACCTAGTGATTCAGTTTTAAGGTTGAGGTGTTTTTGTTTTCTTTTCTTTTAAGGTTTAGGTATAGTCTGTACAAAGTCAATCCGAACAACTAATTGAAAGACTAATGTACCGAGTCTGATAAATTTACCAATGAAACCTCCCACATGAAAATAATGATAAGAGCTCGTAATTATACCACGCCTTCCATGACATACAAAAATTTGCCGACGTTCGGTAACTATTTAATTTTTATGCCATTCGAATTGACTTCGTATATACTATACCTAGCTATTTGAAAATGGAAATCAGTGGTTATGAATATACTTTAGTATGTTTGAATTTTATCAACCTACCCTTCAGGACAAGAGGAGAAAAAAATTTAGGCATAAAGTAAGTGGGCATACTTGAAAACTGGCTGTAAATCAAATTATCTACAAGTACAATTCGTTCAGGCCAGTCTCAACTTACCTGCACTGTAGGTTATTAGACTTACACTTGTCAGAAAACAACTACTCTCCTGACTAATACCACGAAGGAAGTGGGATTATATCCGACAGGTATCAGTGCATGATTCTTCACTGAAGTAATTCCTGCATATGCTGTTGGCGATACAACTGCTGGAATCGATTTTCAATAATTGGAACACACTTGCAGACCGGTTTCGCACTGTTTGGACATTTATCAGTGCAATGTTATGTCTATCATCGGATATAATCCAATGCCCTTCATGGTATTAGCCACTAGAGTAGTTGTTTTCTGACAGGTGTCAGTCCATCAACCTACAGTGTAGGTAAGTTGAGACTGGCCTGGAGGAATTTGGGCAAATTTTGATATGTGGTTAGTTACCTCGTTCACATGCAGATAGGGTGATGACAAACATATTGTTTGTCGTTCGCTTTATCCTAGTTCGAGGAATGAGATCTGAAGGAATTCAGTTTTCAATTATGGGAAATCATCGACTTTTTGTTAATGATAGACACTACCTTGCACTGACGAGTGGCCCGATACCGGTCTGCGAGTGTGTTCTATTTATATGTGAGTATTTGAGTCAAAAGAAAAAACGATAAAGCAGTAGAAGTCTAGACAGCGTTTACATAATTCCATAGCGATTTATTCAATTCAGTTGTTCAATTCATTGAAGTGAACATAAATCCTATTTTACATAAATACTGAAATTTGGATTTTGAAACTGAGTATATATTACCGTTTTGTTTTTCTGAAAATGATCTTAGCATATTTCATTCGTTAGCAAAGCTCAATCGATGAAAATGCTCGCAAATCCATAATTTTCAAAATGTTGCTTTTAAGCAAATGCCACCGTTTATAATAATTCAAGAAACCTTCGATCTCAGGATTTAATCAAATTATTGTACATTGCTTGGTAAAAATTCGAAATTTTGGATTTCCACACATTTTTCCTGATCAAACTTCGTGCACTCGGGATATAACTTTCGAATATCAGTATTAGATATTTACACAATTGATTATCTGTTGAAAAGATGAAACTGTTATTATTAATATGAGTTTTTCACATCAGGTACTCCAAAGTTTTCGAATTGATAACCCCAATATAAACGTTTATTAATTTCTTCTCATGTCAATACTCCGGGTGACAGCAATAATTCCTTAAATGATTATATCCGTTATATCAAACGCACGAACCCATCACAGTGATACGTATTCTCCTTTGTAGGCTGAATAGGGTTTTTCCAACATCGTCTGCTTCGCCAAAGATAGTTTTTCAATCTCGTTTTTTCCTAAGATGTTTCTGTGTGAAATATGAGCCTTTCCGTCCGTTTCGAGTTCCCCCAGTACTAATGTCCGATGAGTAGCTACTACTGATATAAAACTAATGATGTACTTTTTGGCTCGTCCTGATAACTCATGATTGATGATAGTTGGAAATACTTCGACTAACAGAGACATATTTGTTGGCTCTTCAGAAACCTAATATTTCGGTCTGAAAGAGAACGTATGAATAGAGGATCGATTTTTCAGACTGACTTAGATGAAAATAAGGATGGCATGAAAAATTGAGATGTTAATGTGGAGTACTGGACCCTGTATAGGTTTCAGGTTGAATAGTGAATTAGCTGATATTTTCCTGAGGAATAATTTTTTTGAAGAGTTTCATAAAAATATGATTACACAGAGATGATAACGAAACTAAATATTACTTTAAAAACAAATTAATCTCATTACATAAATGTTGACGAACTCAAAGTCATGTATATCAGTTACAATATGAACGTTTAAAATGAGACTGCACTTTGGACAGACGCCAGATAAAACAATAGCGCTTATGGAGTGATTTACGAAATCTGTAATAGAGTAGCAGCTCTATTCAGTAGTTACTGTAAATAACTCCAATTTACTACATCTTAGCCGCATTACACGAGAAAACAGCTGCGTTTGCGTTATTCACAAGGATTTCTTATAGAGACGTTAAGGAGCGCGGTTCAACGAGCAGACTTGAAGACGAGCCAAGAAGGTGAATCATTTTTCACTAGCTGTTATAAGTTATGGTAAATTGCCATGAAAAGTGACTTCTTTTTCATCGTCAAAAACTCGAGAAAAAGCCCCAGTAATTTGTTAGTGAAATGGAGATATGAGATAGCACGAAATGAGAATTGGTTTGAGTATCACAAAGGTCAAAGTGGAGAGAAATAGTCAGTTTTGTTTTCGTTATGTCATAAGTGGGGTTAGCAATACAGGGGTGCGCAAAAGTCCGGAATAAAATTAATATCTTTTTAACCAGATCACGTTGTTTCGATTTATGAGGGTATCTTCAGCATCAGTATTCATTGCATAGATTTAATTCGTCAGTGATACCATCAAATATTATTTAATTTTATAAAAAAATACTGAATATCGCAGTTATTCACAGTTCATGATAATTTATGCCATTTCGAGACTGAATATAGATCATAATCATAACTGACTATATTTTCATTGGTCAGTTGTTACAAAAACGGAATATGCTTTAACTGGAAGGAGTCGGAACTTAATTTTTCAAAAATGCATACTTTTCGATAGATTATTCAGAAATATTTTCCTTGAAAACTATGTTGAAGTAGGAAAATGTGGGATTTAAATTTTGATTAAATAACGACGTGTGACGATTCTATGGGAAACACATGAAAAGTGCGAAGCAATCGTATTAAATGCACAATGCACATATAACAGATCACAAGGCAATAATCGCCAGTATTTCTTGAATTAGAATAACATAAAAATCATTATCAAACACATGAACTATCATCAGTTGAGAAGTAATTTGGCTGATTATAACTAATTTTGAATACCAAAATCAATACAANAATTTAGAAATCAAATTTAATAATGATTCCGTAACGGAAATTTTAAATGGTTTATCACATTTTTCTAAGCAAACAAATAAAGACGTAGGCGTGAAAAATATTACCAAACTTTTCTCTTGTGTCCATATACTAAAGAGGAATTATTTGATTTACTTAAGCTCAAAAATGAACAATCACTCAGGCTCCGATGGAGTTCCCAGTTTTCTCCTGAAAAGGATTTTAGAATATATCATAAAACCAATTACCTTTTTGGTCAATCTCTCATTTTCTTCAGGAACCTGATAGTTTGAAGGTTGATAAAGTTACACCTCTCTATATAAACAAAGACAGTAATGAAATGTCTAATTACAGACCAATTACAGTTCCCATGTCCCTATCAAAAATCTTTGAATATGCCTTTTTGAATAGACTGAGTGCTTGCTTTCTTGGAAGTCAATAATATTTTGGATCAGAATCAATATCGATTTATAAATGGTGAATTAACAATTACAATTCATTTCATCACGATATTGTGAAATATATTGAGACAGGCGAGTGCCATCCATGTTGGAGTGTTTTGCGATCTGAGCAGGGTATTCGACTGCTTCAAACACTCCTTATTAGCTAAGTTAGCCAAATACGGTATATGCGAAGGACCTTCAAATTGGATAGAACCTTTCGACAAAAACAGGAAGCAATATGTCAGTATTTTCTATCGAAACATTCAGTAGAACATCATCTTAATTCTAATCAAGTAGAAGTCAAACATTAGATCTGTCTGTCTGTTTTAGAATCTGTTTTAAAATCAGGTTTTCCGTTAATCAGCTGTCGACCTTATACGAACGACAACTCTCAGAAGTTGAGAAACTTGTGCGAGCTAAGGACTAACGACGTCTTACTTTTTAACGTGTGATTCCTAACACGGTTGCAGAATCATCCCAGCTTCAACCAACCGCAAGGGTCCATATTAGGACCTGTACAATTTATATCATATTTGAATGAAATTGGGTGTATCTCTGTAGACGCGATGTCCATTTATGCCGACAATACTTCGTTTTTTATATCTGAAAAATAACGATAAAGCTCTTGAATCCAAATGTAATAGTATACTAAATGATGCTAGCAGATGGTTCAGTGAGAACTCATTTCTGAATAGCACTAAAACAAGATTCATCAGATTTCACAGTTATCAAAAAAAATGCTCCCAACTCAACATATTCAGGGCAGTTGTATTAAGCAAAATGAGACAGTTAAATTCCTAGGAATTTATCGTAACGAAACCCTGCTTATATGATTCTAATAAGTTGAATACACTGGTTTACATGCTTAAGGATCTACGTACTATCCTAGATGAGTAACACCTTATTTCTGTTTATTATGCACAAATAGAAACACGCCTACGATATGGAATAATTTTCTGGGGTGGTCCGCTTATGCTTATATAGTCTTCTTGGTACAAAAAAATCATCAAAACAATTGCAAAAGTATTTGGTACCTACTCATGTGTGGATTTGGTCAAAAAGTTCAAGATATTAACTCTACCAAGTTTGTTTATCTCTGAACTTTGCGTTTATGTTCATTCAAATAAATGCTCTTTTGAACTTGTACGAAACTGATAGAACNTTTTTAATTCAAGAAAAATTCCGAGTTTTTAATGAACGAGTTAGTAGTGGAATATATATTTAATAGAGTAAAATAATTATATTTAGGAAGACAGGTTTGTATTCGATCATATTTTTCTAATTTTCAACAATCAAAAAGACATTGGAATATTCCGGTGTGTGTTTTTGGTAGAATTCATTTCATTGAAGATGTTATTAATCTATTACTATTTCCACTATCGATTTAAACGTCGTTGCATTTTTTAGAAATGTTTTAAAAGTTCCGTATCAGCTTATCCGAAATGAATAATCAAGAAAACAATATTCACTTATGAAGCGCGTGTGTAGAGTCTGATCCGAAGAGATTATAAAGCATTATACTTTGTAAAGGGAATAGTATTTCCTGCATGAGGTATAATTATTGCAAATCTCCTCAAACAGAAACCAGGGATTTCTACGGGAAATAAATACTTTGCAGTTTACATTAGGTTAACGTGTTTACCTTTGATATTAACTAACGTTACATGTTTATTATTCTACGTATGGGATTTGCTCACATTTGGTTGCCTGCCGTGTTTTATTGCTTCTGCTGATAGAAACTCTGATTAGTAGAGGTGCAAACATAGCGAATCGAATGAGTTTCAAGTAATTTATTGGTGCGCCATACACCTGATGAATGTAATTGAAATTGAAGGTCTATACATCCGGTTCATTGAAACTGAGAACTATTGTATTTTCCAACACCAAGGCGGATCACGTTGTTTCGATTTATGAGGGTATCTTCAGCATCAGTATTCATTGCATAGATTTAATTCGTCAGTGATACCATCAAATATTATTTAATTTTATAAAAAAATACTGAATATCGCAGTTATTCACAGTTCATGATAATTTATGCCATTTCGAGACTGAATATAGATCATAATCATAACTGACTATATTTTCATTGGTCAGTTGTTACAAAAACGGAATATGCTTTAACTGGAAGGAGTCGGAACTTAATTTTTCAAAAATGCATACTTTTCGATAGATTATTCAGAAATATTTTCCTTGAAAACTATGTTGAAGTAGGAAAATGTGGGATTTAAATTTTGATTAAATAACGACGTGTGACGATTCTATGGGAAACACATGAAAAGTGCGAAGCAATCGTATTAGACGCACAATGCACATATACCAGATCACAAGGCAATAATGGCCAGTATTTCATGAATTAGAATAACATAAAAATCATTATCAAACACATGAACTATCATCAGTTGAGAAGTAATTTGGCTGATTATAACTGATTTTGAATACCAAAATCAATACAAATACCATTGAACAAAAAATCCAAAAAATATTATGAAACGTAAAAATTAAATCACTGATAAACTGAAAAGAGGGATCTTCATCAAAACAGTACGAACAAGATTTCCAAAATGAAGCATAATGGAACTCATACAAAAAGTATGGAAATTACCTGAATAAATTGATGAAAACAACCAAGTATAAATATTTTACTAACCAAATACAATAATAAACAACTATGAAACGTTGTTGGGCAAGTAGATCAGCCCACTAAGGAAGTATCAATAGATGAAATTATCAGTGATAATGGTATAAAAGTAGTTAATGGCGGCCGACATCTTTGAAAATGAAGCCCTATAAGCGTCGGAGAATCTCACGCACTAAAACTAATAAACCATTAGCCGTACCTCTGGGGAAGAATCAAATGAATAATTTCTTTTTTTTTCAGATGAATTGGATATAAATGAAACATTTCAATAAATAAAATACTTGAACATGAATAAAGAGACAGGTAATGATGAAATAAGATTAGAGACTCTGAAAGAAATCGCAGGGGAAATAACGCAGCCTTAATACTCTGAAAATGTCTTTTCTCATCAATATTATCCATCAGATGATGACAGTGCCTAAACTGAATCGATTGGATTTTATCTCGATCCGTTTATAAAGCTAATCCCCAAACGTTCACGAATCTGACCTAAGGACGTCATTAAAGCTAATTGTCGCTCTAATAACGATACGAAATTCCAATAAGGCTTTGATATTCCGGCGGAACAAAGATGTGAAAATCACCGGCGAATTTAGTACAAAATTATCTGTTCATTAGCACTGTAAGACAATAACAATTAAGACCATCGACTTGATTATAGAGCACTTTACGTGTTAATATTATTCGCGGTTTCCAATACTACGTAATAGGCATGCGCGTCACGATCCGAACAGATCTAAATAAATTAACGTCTCTCCTTTGTAGCTCTCCGTTCAGGCGAACAAAAGTCATTACGAGGGAGAATCAAATAATTATTCACAAGCTCGAAATAGAAATTGATTGGGGTAGTTTGGAGGCGTGTGGAGATTCTGACCCAGTTGCCGATAATGAATGCGGATGTTATTAATTTTCGTTCGACCGGATCCAGTGTCTATTTTTCTCGCATCAGAAACGTTTTATGAATGTTTAATACTGGCGTTAGGATTAGAAAACGGATTATTCTTTCTATCGAATGAAACACCTACGTCTAGATCGGAAGGGATGTAAATGACATTCGTTTAAATTGTTCGTTTGATATTGATTCAACAATAGGCATACGGTAGTTCATTCAAACAAGTAGACAGTGATTATAAGTAAATAGTAATTATGAAATTATTTTATTATCAGATTAGGAATAATCTGATAATAGTTTCATGTAGAAATTATAGCATTGAATCTTATAAATATTCGTATCCTTATAGATTGTCAGAGGTCACTTTTTATATATGGAACTAAATAATATTTTTGGAATCATACAGGGTCATATTACTTTTTTTATCATTCGGTTGTGCTAGCTTCGCCGTGGAGTTAGTAGAACTAACACATGGGCTGAAAAGTCCCGGATCTAAGAACTCGTTTTTTTGTTCAAAATTGGCTTTATTCATCAACGTTATCTCCATCAAGACCCACACAATCATTCCAGCGCCGCTCTAATATTTTAATACCACTTTTTAGAACGATTTATCTTTTTCTTCAAAAAAGACTTGAAATTCAGCAGTAACCTCTTCATAGCAAGATTTCTTACCGATGAGTATTTTTTGTGCTGTGCGAATAGCCAGTAGTCGCTGGGGATCAAATCTGGCGAATACGATGGATGTGGGAGAAGTTCGAAGTTTACTTGTGACACGGTGCATTGTCTTGAAGAAATAAAAACTTTTTTCTGTATCATACGAGATCGTTTCTTTGCAATTTCGCCCTCCAAACGCTCCAATAACGCTATATAGTATTCATTGTTGATAGTATTTACCTTCTCAAGATAGTCAAATATTACTACACTACGCACATCCCAAAATACCTAGGTCATAGCCTTTCCAGCCAATTGTTGGCTTGCGGGCATTTTGGTCGAGGTTCACCAGTTGCTCTCCACTCAGATGACGATCGTTTTGATTCCGAAGTGAGGTGATGGATCCATGTTTTATCCATTGTCACATATCGACGCAAAAATTCCGGTTTGTTATGTTTAAACATGGCCAAACACTGCTCAGAACCATGTAGACGTTCTTGTTTTAATCAACAGTGAGCTCGCGCGGCACCCACTTCGAACACAGTTTTCTCATAGTCAAATGCTCATGTTTTCTGGTGTTACTTTGCCTTATTTGGACGTCCACTTCGTTCTGTATCATCGGTGTCTCTACGACCACGTTTGATATCAGCAAACCAACGTTTAATTGTTGTTTCTGGTGGAGCGTCCTTATAAAACTTTTCGAACCATTGCTTCGCTTGAACGGTATTTTTCCATCAAGAAGCAGTGTAAAGTTGAAACACAAAATTTTTTATCCATTATTTTTGAAATGACAAAAGTAGTGTCATTCTTAGCAACTTATGAGTAGAATATCCTGAAATTTCAGCAGCTTTCTTTTGAAGGTTAGTACTAACTGAAAAAGTAGTGAATGTAATAAGATTAGCGCCATGTGTGTTAGACCCGAGACTTTCCAGCCCATCTAGTAAACAGAAATCCTTCACATTTAGAATATTTTGTATTTGTTATAATTTTAGGCTCTTTCAGTTTTCTATTGATCATTTTGCTCCTTGTTTGAAATAATTGATATTAACCAAAAATAACTTCTTTCTAAATAATCTTCAACTATGGACGAAATCATAGCTTCAAAATGAATGATTTCTGAAATAAGCGTAAAACTACCACAATTTCGAAATTTCCAATAAGGGTATTTTATAAACCACGTTCGTGTGTACCTATTAAAATGCAACTCGTCACTTTCAATCCGCCGCATACAAGCGTTATCATAACACCCGTTGTGACCTGTCCAAAGTTTCCTTGTCAGATTCGACATTTCGAAATTGAATAGTAACGACATGTCAGTAATATTTAGAAACTAATTCAATTGAGTACTTGGGATGTGATGGTTCTGATGACATCTAATTTGAAATCTTGAATAAAACTCACGATACGGAAGACTGCGAAAGTTTTCAGGAAATGGTCGGTGCAGTGAATGTAAATATAACTTCTCAGATTGAAAATGACGAGAAAATGGTTCTCATTTCTCATTTCAGACAGACTGTGACGTCATCACATCAGTCAGGTTGCTTCTAAGCTCGCAAGACCACTCAGGTAACCAGAATGCATCAAATTGTTACGTGGTGTCCTCAAACTGTCACCCAGCTCGCCAGCTAATCAGAGCGCACGCTTCTGTATCTCAGAACATCGTGGCGGGAGATTTGAAATTTTGTGGGCACAAATTATTCCAGACCAGGCGTATCTCACGTGGCGCGCTTACGTCCGCCCATCTTTTCGCTCAACACATTTTTGTTTCACCACAGCCATACGTCATGAAAAAGTTTTCGTTGGAGAGTTGAACGCAGGTCGTTGGTGTGAAAGACTTGATCTTTAGTCTCGACACCACCGTTAGATATTGAAAGTAATTGCGAACTGTTGATAGTGATGGTTTTTCGCTTTGGTATTTTCTTTTCGAATTGGTTTCACATTTGAATTGTGATTATGTGTGTTCAGTTGATAAAACATATTTTTTTTCGAAGTTTGAGGTATTGAGAGAACAATTATGAAAGAGCTGGAAGGGACTTATCAGTGTAGGACGTTGGCGTTATCGCTGTTTGAGAGATAATGATTTGGGCGCGCTTCGAATGATATGGGAACAAAATTGGGTATACAGGGTGTTGTTTCAAAACACAACAATCAATCAATGAGCTTATTTGAAAGATAGTGCGTTGTCGTTTGTAAAACAAAAAAAATGGGTGTTGTGAAAAGTAAATATGAGAGTTAGTGGTAGTCTCCAAATTATTAGTCCTCCGTATTGAAGTAGAAATCTAACAACTTGCTTCGTTTCGAAACGGTTGATAGAGGTACGAGTAAATGAATATTGTAACCTGAAGAAGGTTGAATATACTTTTTTCAAACTATAATAGAGTACTGATGATATGAATACTGAGATCGAATGTAGATCAGTCAGTCGTGTAATGTTATACAGAAATATTTTCAACTATAATTAAGTTCATAAACTACACCTCACGATTTGATCTTCTCAAACTTTAATTGGACATGTTTCGTTAACACAGTAGCTTCTTCAACAGTGTCCAAATAAAGTTAATGGAGATCAAATCGTGAGGTGTAGTTTATAAAATTACTTTGGATCTTCATCAAGTAACGGCCGAATCAATCAGAAAATATAATTCCAACAACTAAGTTCCAACAAAGTGAATATTCCAATTACGCTGCCGGAATGAGAAAATATTTCAGTAAGTCGAATCATGTCCTGTTTTTTTGAAATATTTACTGAACTATCAAACTTATGAAAAGTTACTCAAATATTTTCTGGAGTACTCTAGAACATTTCGTCAAAGCAACTGAGGGTGTAACTCGTCAAATAAAAAAGTTTGGGTTCGCTCTGCCGATTGTAAAATACTACTCCTAAAGGTCAAGTAAAAAATATTTAAAAGTCGGATTCGTTTGAAATTAGTTTCAGTGAAACAATTCAATTTCAAAGTTGCTATAAGTGTTGTTTGTACTGATCGATAACTCATTGGGCTCTTAGTATGCATATACATTGAATCAGATAGAAAACTTTTTTATTATTAGTTCCGTATCATCCCAAAACTGGAGAACACATATTATATAAAAAACGTTTCATTCCATTTCACATTGTCATTGTCAAGTGAAGAAATAGATTAAGCAATAATGTCGATTTATCAAGGAGGTTATGAACAGCGCCATCTGCCCGCGAATAGCAAATATCAAGCAATAATGTCGATAATTCTGTCAAATATAGATCCCAAGTTTGAGAGTTACAAACAAACATACATATATATACATACATACCTACGTACACACAGGTGAAGCTAATATAAAGCTCGTAAAAAGGCGGGCCCTGTTCACCTTAGGAATGGATAATAATGCTATTCACACCACGAGACAACCTACTTATTTTTGATTATGTATGTTTAGTTATGTAAGGATTAGCCATTTCATCTTAAAGGAAATCCAATATAAGTTGGCATTACTAGTCAGTCAATGATATGCAGTGAAAATAAGTATAAATATCAGTTGATTCAAGCCATTTAAGGAAATAACAAAACTTAATTATTTCGTCAAATATATATTTTTGAACGACATCGAAGATATTGATGATGTAGTTAAATTAAAATAATTCTTAACTCGACCTTCTTCTCAAATCTATAATTTTAGAAAATCAATTTCCCTTTATGTAATATTTTTTTGAGTGTTTTTAGTTGAATCTGTAAACTTTCAGAACACTTTTTAGAAAATTGAAATAATAGGTCTTTATATTAACCAACTTTTTAACTTTACTTCAGTCGAATTTCCAGGTACTTACTATTTTTTGTATTAAGTTCATTGATTACTTTGTCTAATAGTATACAGATTTATTAATGGTATATCTTTACTTACCTCAAAGACATTTTTCCCAAGTATATGCAGCACTAAGAAAAAGTTCAAATTGAAAGGGTATATTTTTAGGAGAGATAAATTTTTGAAAAAGAAATGTTTTGGCTTTCTTTAATTCAATGATAATATGAAAAAGTAGCTGTTTCAGGAGGACTTTCTTTCAGTTTGTGTCTGAAAGTTACTTCTTTACATAATCTACACATCTTTGTATATAGTTAATTTTTGAAATTGATTGCTTTCTTCCTTTCTTCGGAAGATTCCCACATTTTATGTATCAAGATGGACAAGTAGAAAGTCAAAACCTTTCATTTCCAAAAATTAAAAAAAAGTGTTCAACATATTCTGATTCAAATAATATTCTATTGCCGTTATACACCATTGAACTAAAATAATCTTATCTTCTGCCACCACTGATCCTGAATATTGTTACACAATGTTCTGAATGGTAAAATCTTGATAAGTGATGACACATTGTGATCTGACGTACCACCGTGAAACTTCATCAATCCTCATCAGGAGATCGAAGCAATAGAAACTCCTGTTTACTGATTGTGTGTGGTCTTCAAGAATTCTTCTTTCCCTAGACCAATATCTGTTATGAAAGTAGCATCATTCAAAGGTCATCTAGATGTAAAGTATTCTCAGATGTCGTATGAGTGTACCGAATTGATATTATGGCTAGAGATCGTATACAAACAAGTATTAACCACAAAAACACCTATACAGACCACTACTTGAATCATTTTTGGTATTCAGGTTTATCGGTATTTCTAAATAGTGAATATAATTACAATTTGTGTGTAGTGTCACTTTTTTGTGAGATTCCCAACGAACAGTTTAGAAAACCGCAACACGTGTTTTGCTATACGATTGCTTCGTCACGCGTCTTCGTACTATAACGAAACGCCTTGGAAAGCTAGCTGTTCAGTGAAAATTTCATACGGTATAATATCAAAAAAATAGTAACAATATATCTACACAGATGCAGTTAGTACATTCCAGTAGCAGTATTGTACATTAGCAAAAAGTTAAAATAATGTAAAGAAATGAGAGTGATAAACATATTCACTCACTACAATCGATATCAGTATCTGAATCTGAATCGCTGAAGATAGTTAAGTATCAGTGGATTCACAAAAATAGGGCAACACAATAATTATAATAAATTTCTAACTGAATGATTTTTGTTATCTGCTCAATTTTGTCATTTGTTATTTGGGATTTGCAGTTTCTATTTCATTCTAATTTGTTCTTATCAAGGGTTATAATGTTTTTTCAAAGTATACCTTATCCTTGATTCAAGTCCATGCCAAACTAGCCAAACTACTAATAATATACTAATACTAATAATATTTATTTGTAGTTCCTTATTGCATATAAGTAGATACAATAATTATTCAATTTATAAAACTAAAAAAAACTACAAATCAGGCTAGAAACAAAATGTACCGGAAGGGTACTGTTGACATTAGTTCTAGCCTTGAAGAAGAGAAAACTAAACTAGTGAAAAAAAGAAGACAAAATAAAAGAAGAAGGAGAAAGGAAAGCGAGAGGGAAAACATGTTGAATGTTCATACTGAAAATTTTTCATGAGTATAAAATCTATGAAATCAACGACTTTCTGATTGAGCAGCGATGAGATATTTTTTTTGTAACAGCACTTCAATAAGGAAACTTTACTAACTTTATAATTTTGTGGAATATTATTATACAAACTATGTATGTTATAACTAAAGGATCATTGATATAGAGTGGTTCGATGGGGCGGAGGGGAAAGTAACCCTTTAAACCTCAAATTTAAAGTATGTACATCGCTATGAAATCTTATTTTGTTATACGAATATGACGGACATTTGTTAATTATCATATTTTCTAATACCATATATACAGACATGAACCGTACACAACATCACAATATACAAAATGACTCAACACAAGCTCATTTCTCAATTGTATTTTCAAACTTATTAATAATAAATGACGATGAGGATAAAACATTTTCAAACTCGTGTAACTTCTCTGAACACATTTTGTGACATGTTTTGTAAACCTTAAATTTACGTCCATCTCGATACCAAATTTTTTGCCACGTTCCCGGGGCATATTAATATGTTTTCATTTTTTCAAATTCCTAAATTGATATTAATTTTTGTGATTTTTCTTTTTTAATGAGTATAACATTTTATTTTGTGTGATTAAAAATCTCTGGTCCTTTTTTTAATCATCCACTTTTCAGTGTCAAATTAGAGTCGGGGTTGTACTAATAGATTTGTTCTGGTAGGAGCAAAATGCCTTTTAGTATATTCAAAATCATAGTTTTTTTTAATCAAAATCCAATAATCCTAATCACAAGTAACTTATTTATTTCAAAGCTGAATATCTATCCGTATAATCACAAAATCAGACTTTTCCCCGTTTTCGACTCCTCATATCCGTGCAGTTCACTTAACAGAGTCAAATACACTTAACAACAATTACAAGAATCTCCATTCTGGGTAGGTATTCGGTTTGTTACTATCATTTCATTAAGGAAACGTAACTGGAAGTAAAGTTGAGACCGCAAGACATTCTCCAAGGCAAACTAAGCGGAATACGGGATAGAATTCCGCGAGGCAAATCGGCAAGTGCATGTCAAGAAGGCATTATGGCAATATGCTCGGTGCCTCTCGATTGTCGAATGAAACTAAATGTGCGTACTTGTGCCAAACTGAGAAATGTAATTTATCTTAATTTTCCAACTTCAAAACTGACAGAATTCAATACAATCTTTTTAAGCCCCTATTTTTCCCCTTGGGGGTGGAAATTCCTGGTTGCCTCTCTTTATGTTTATTTATACTATACAAAGAACCAACCTGCATATGTCAAGATTCTAGATTCAGTAGCTTAGGCTTTACGCTAATATAAGAGGGTCAGTCAATCAATCAATAGGTACCCACTTATAAAATATTGAATAGCATCAGCAAAAAAATTGAAATGATTAGAATGAAATACATTAGTAATCCTACTTCTACTAATATTATAAACGCGTAAAGTTTGTGAGAAATGAATGAATGTAATGTATGTATTCACGTTTTTTACTTTTCCACCTCTAAACAGCTCAACTGATTTAAATGTAAGTTGGTAGATAGATAGATCATGATCACGAGTAACACATAAAGTAGATTTCCACGTTAACGCGGGTACAAGAGCGGGGAACAGCTGGTACTGTGTAAGTGGGTACCTATTGATTAAATGACACTCTTATATTAACGTACCGCCGAAGCTACTGAACCTAGAATCTTGAAATATGCAGGTAGGTTCTTTGTATAGTGTAAATGAGCATCAAGAAAGGGAATCAGAGATTTCCACCCCCCAAGGGGAAAAACTATTCAAAGAAAGTATAGAATTTCGTCAATTTTGATGTTCGAAACCTGAAGTTTTGGGTTAACAAAAAACATTGTAACTATTTGTTTAAAATGGTCTGTCACGAAACTTAATGTGACAAACCAAATTCTACGCGGGCGAAGCCACGGGCAACAGCTAGTAGATAAATTATATTTTAACTTTAAAAATACAGTAACTAATAAAATATGCTAACTGCATTACGTGATGAATAGCTTCGAGAATCGAATTATTGTTACCTATAAAGAAATTTCGCAAAACTAACACAACCGTCAAAGACGTCCGCCCTTACGCGTCTCCCCAGGTTTGGGTCGCGTTTTCGGCGATGGCATTTCATTGCTTAGACCGCCCCTCTACCCCGGCGCATAGTCTTCCGTCGTCTTATAGTAGACGCGACGCGGTATGGCTTACTGCGTTGCGTTAAGTTAATATTATCGTGATAACTTTTAAACGATTCGTCCAAATTATTCAATGTAGAAGACAAAGTTTATCTATATTAAATACTCAAAAAGACAATTGTATCAATTTTAATAAAAATTTGATATATCGAGTGGTCCAACGAAAAGTATGCACCTTGCTTTTCTCCTTTTTTTGTAACTTAACGCAAAAATGCTCGGACAGGTCAATTTTGCTTTTGAGGGGGACACATTTTAGATGTATTTTTCTACCTGTGCCTTCAACCCCCTAGCGAGGGTGAGTAACNATATATCACTCGACCCCACTTTCCATTTAAAATTTTAGGGTTGTTACTCACCCTCGCTAGGGGGTTGAAGGCACAGGTAGAAAAATACATCTAAAATGTGTCCCCCTCAAAAGCAAAATTGACCTGTCCGAGCATTTTTGCGTTAAGTTACAAAAAAAGGAGAAAAGCAAGGTGCATACTTTTCGTTGGACCACTCTCTATGTTCTCGAATGTGCATTGTAAAAATGTATCCAATTTATTTGTATTTATGGCTCATTATTTTGCATAGGTGGCTACTCTATAAGAGGTAGATATAATATGCTATTGCGGACTTATAGTTAGAATGAAAAGAGAAATGAAAATTTCTATGTCATTTCTCTTTTCATTATGATTTCCTACCACGTAGTAACGGCTACATCCATTAATTTATTATATTTAGAACTATTTAAGACAAACAATATTACTGTACATTATCTGCATGTAACTCCAACGGTATAGGCAGCGCACGCCTTATCACTTATCGTTATATTATGACCAAAACTACACAAAACCTTTGTAATGTAGCCTATATATTATTCTGATGTATAAGCTGTATTTATGTAAAGTTTCATGTAAATCCGTTCATTCGTTAAGGCGTGAAAGGGCTACAAACATACATACATTTATCCATCCTCACAAACTTTCACATTTATAATATTGGTACAGATATAGATAGTATAGAATTAGAGATATTGATTCAATACTGTTTTCCGTATTCCACAAAAATGGTGTACTCCAGGTAATCATAACCCTACTTTTGGTAATCAAGTAACGATAATATAAAAACTCATTGGATTTCTATGGGTTATTGAAATAGTATATGTGATGGGAAGTCACATATTTTTTACAGTTTTTCATTCTTAGTAGAGAGTCTTGATTTCAAGTTAAGCTTGGTTTGTAAGGCACACAACTAACTTTTGGTTGAAGAAAATTATTTCAATTATCATTCCGTCATTCAAAATGAACTGATATCGAAAGATAATTTTTGTATTTTGTTTGGATATTTTCATCTTCCACAGTCTGGACAATCACAACAATGGAAAACTCGATACTCGTATAGAAAGGAAAAACTTCACCTCGATAAGTTACTACGTAAATTAAGTATATTTTTATGAAAGAAAAAAAATCTATATCAGTATAACTTGCAGTGAAAGATAGAGACGAACCTCGTTAGGTTGATTTTTCAACTGACCTCCTTGGTTTAACTTTGATATTCGTGAATTCAGTTTTCTGTAGGTCACAAAAAAGGCTGTAGGTTCAAAAAAAGATGTCAATATGTAT
>NW_019290576.1:61235-100894 GCF_000500325.1 Leptinotarsa decemlineata | reverse complement strand
ATTATTATTATTACTTGTGATGAAAATTTTACTCGGCTAGACTCTTATGTTGAGTTTAAATCCTATACCTCAGTGTATAGAGATTTTTCTCTACACCTCAGGAGGATTCAGGCACAAACTCAACAATTACTTACCCAAATTGATCTTACTTGGATATGTTCCTGTGAAGAAAGTTGAAAAAGAGATGTTTTCTCGGGTTTCGCTCTGTGTTCTGGGTATTTTATTCTCATAAGGATTCTCACAACTTTTGGGCAAACTCTCATTTGCCTTCTTCTGGTGATGTCTGAAGTTTTTTAGCTAGACTCATCACAATAAACTTGAAATTCATTCAAAATCATACATTAAATGAATTGCAATAAGAAAAGATAACCATTTGAGATGGAAGTACCATATATATAATGTTATAAAAGCATCATGACTATTTTACCTAAATTCGATTACATTTCTGATTCATTGAGAACCAATAAGTTTACAGTCTCGCATTACTTCATACCATAATGTTATAAAAGAAATGAATGTTTCTTTTTTAAATGTTATGCAAAACGGTACCGAGGAGGTGATAAGACAAGTGTCTTGTCTCGAAACTTCGAAGTACATCATTGAGGATGATAGTCTTTCATTTATGTGCCATTTTATATCACATTGTATAGCGTTCCTATGAATGATATCTATTTCAGTTCTATACCGGATATGTGTAGTACCAACTGACTGGAAAGAAGGAAGTTTAGTCTGATTCAATGTTCATATGAGAAATACTTCTATGTATGCTCTACATATGTGTGTAAAGGCATTTTATTAGTTAGTTATTTTCTTTTATTCTGTGGATTTTATTTTTTCACCAAAAACTTACTCATAAAATTCGTTCCATCCCAAGCAATTGTTGTACCTCGGTGTACCTCAAAAAGAGAAAAAGGTTGTTGCATTTTTTGTACCAAAATGAATGCCCTGTTAAGAACTATTGTCTTGACTCAGTTTTAAAATTGGGGCATTTCTCAACATATTCAGGGCAGCTGTATTAAGCAAAATGAGACAGTTAAATTCCTAGGAATTTATCGAAACGAAACCCTGCTTATATGATTCTAATAAGTTGAATACACTGGTGTACATGCTTAAGGAACTACGTACTGTCCTAGATGAGTAATACCTTATTTCTGTTTATTATGCACAAATAGAAACACGCCTACGATATGGAATAATTTTCTGGGGTGGTCCGCTTATGCTTATATAGTCTTCTTGGTACAAAAAAATCATCAAAACAATTGCAAAAGTATTTGGTACCTACTCATGTGTGGATTTGGTCAAAAAGTTCAAGATATTAACTCTACCAAGTTTGTTTATCTCTGAACTTTGCGTTTATGTTCATTCAAATAAATGCTCTTTTGAACTTGTACGAAACTGAAATAACTTACATTCATCTATTTCTTAATGTATTTTTATTAGGTAAAATGATTTCTGTGTATCCGACGAATCCCATNTTTGTGCTGATACTTGCCGCGGAGAGAGTTTTTCACTGCAGTTACCTCTTGTGAGTGGCGTTGTTCCACCCCGAGGTAAGTATACGTCTCTCCGGCATCCAGATGGTGTAGGATGCTTCCATCTACGAGCTGCACATCCTCTCCGTAGTCCCCGCATCGTCCTCTTTTGAGATGAACCATTACACATTTGTCTATCCCGAATTTCATACCGATAGCATGCGTGTACTCTTCCACCACCCAAGAATATTGTTATTATTATTATTGTTATTATTATTATCGTTCTCCAAAAACTCAAGTAGAATTGGATTTGTTTGGTTCAAAATTTATTTATTGATACGAAATTCTCGTTTTGAAATTTCTTGAAGTCTTTCCTATATAAACTTTTGCACACGATCCACATGGTGGTTTGTCGTCCCTTGATTTGTTATTTTCGTCCATTTTCGAATTGTTGTTTTGTATATGTCTACCAAAGAAGTTTCCAGTAATGTATGCTATGTAATTTAATGGTGGTAGTCGTTTTATTTGATCTGATATTTTTTCTGTATATATGTATTTCATCGATTTCAATTCCCCTTCAAAATTATCTGAGTCTTTGAATCCTGCTATGGTAAGCTGCTAATCTATGTGGATGAAGGTGATTAGAATGTTTATTGATAGTTGTGTCTGTATGGGTTGGTTTGTGGTATACATCCTATACCGAAGTATTCAGAAAATGGGATGTTGTTGAATGGTTTATTCAAAGTTTCAGCGAGGAGGGGGCTTACAGGACTACCCACTGACTAAACTAACCTAAACTAACTTAAGAACACCAATTCAGCCTGTGCTAAGACATTGTAGAAGACATTGACATTGTGGAGGACTAAGGAATAGTAATTTGATGTATCAGTTCAACTGATGAAACTACCATGTAGTGAAACGCGTCTTCAATAAACTTTATAGTGTGGAAATTAAATTATTATCAAAAAAAAAAAAATTTAAAAAAAACCTTCCAAACTGTCAAAAGTGTCAATCAATTCATGGAAGTGTCCATTTAGCTACCTTAAAGCCGCACACTGGCACTAAAAATACCTATCATAAATGTCCCCATCGATTCATTATGGAATCTTTTCTATTTGATACACACTATATGAGTGTAACTATACAAGATCAGTATCAGTTCGTTCATAAATCGAATCGATCAAATTTCAAAACACTCTTGACGTAATCTTAACAATTCTACAAACTTTCTGAATATCGTCTGGCTTATCCGAAAGTGAAAAGCTATTTAAGATATATCCCTGATTCTACAACGTTTTTCTCGGCTTCAGGCGAGAGTATCATGTATGTCCTTAGGTTATAAACATGTCTAATCTATCAAAGTGAAAGCTGCTATCGCCCACTGATCTCTACTTTATATCTGGTAGTTTCTTTCTATTTGTGCAGATTGTTGTTTTCGTTCGACGGCACCGACAAACTTTCGGGTATGGGGACCAGTTAATAGGATTAGACTTTTATGGATAATGTCATATGCTCTTTTTGTGTCATTCCTGAAAAGTAAATATGTTTTCCTTCAAACAGAAATTGTCTCTTTTATGCCTTTGTTTTTGTTTCTTGTTTCGTTATGTTTCCTTTCAACTCTACCTTCTGGCTTATTTAATCTAATAAGTTGTGATTCGGAGTCTTTGTTAGTTGGTTACTCTGAAAGATTAAATCTTATAGGAAATAAAAATTTTTGAGAATTGTTTTTTTTTCGAGGAAACCTTTATGTTGTGTTTTATAAATTATTCAATAACGGAATGTATTTGAATAATTTATGTTTGGATATTTTCAAAAGTTTTTCTGATTGGCTTCCCTCTAATGTGGTTTTGTTTCATGATGAAGTTCTTCACAAGTAATTTCTGTTTGGCGTTCGTGATATCTAGATTAGTTTGTGAATACATATTATTTTTGCATCACTGACAGCGAAAAGCAAATATGAACCATTTTTTATCAAGAACTAAAACAACGTTACTTACAAAATTTGTTTTCTTATCATCAACAACTAATTTATTTCATGAATCCAGAGGTAGAGTCTCCCAGAAAAATATCGAGTCTGGAAAAATTATCAAACGTATAGTTTCCAAAATAAGGTTCAGTTAATTTTTCTTACTCACTGTCTCTCACTACTATTGGAAATTTATAAATTGAAGTAGCTGGCTAAATTAGGAAAGAATTTTAAGAAATCAACTATTCCAATTGGCGGAATATTCAGTAACAAAAAACTGTATTCCGACTCAAAATGATATTTTGTAGCTACAAACTACCTTTTTTTAACAGTGGAGAAATCCATTTACAAACTGGCCCCAATTTTTCAAAAGGGAGTGTGAGACTCAAATCGATATTGCAGCTGTATTACTACCCACCAAAACTCCTCTGGTTGGCCTTTCGTATTTTGCTGCAACTGGAACCGTCATTACATGATATCACTTCAGATGCGACTAGCCTCTACATTTCCACGTTCAATTTGGTCTTCTCTGCCCTACCCTCTCCTCCTTTGCGTTAATACAGATAATTTGTTTTATCATTCTGTGGAAGGCATCTCAGTTACCTTTGCCCTGCATCATAAAATTGATCTTGTTGTCTGTGTTCAGTGTAGTTTCAATATTTATAACACCTTTCTCGTAGGGTATACAAAATGTGTATGCTCAACCGTGTCCAATTGACCGCAATACTCCAAGTAGTTGTTTTCCTCTTCAATGAACAGGTGGCCAGTTAGTGTCCGAGTGAGCCAATAATTATTGCTCCTATGCCTGAACGTCATCCAATTTGGGGTGTTAGGTAAGACTCTACTGTTCCTTTTCCTTGAAGGTTATCTCACCTTTTCTGCAACTTTTGAAGGCTTCTTCCTTCTGACTTCGTTTCTCATTTCTTCCAGGTTGCCATCGTCACCTATGTCAAAATCCTACTACCTCTCAAGGACTAGCAAATCAATTGTTATATTTCATGTACTCACCTGCCACCACAGAAACTGTTGTATAGGCTGATGCCATTCTTAATGTGCCTTCCTGTGTGTTTCGCCATCAAATTGTCATACTTTTGAAAGCTAAGCACTGAATGCCAAATTGGTGCATCATACAGCTTTATGAGTTGTGCTACTCCACACAAAGCTGTGCTGTTTTGACCACATGGTCCATTTATATTCGGCATCGCAAGTTTGCTATTCTGTCTTCCGTTTTCTCAACAGTGGATTCAATAGGCTTTCGAAAGGTTCTCGTATCATCGAAGTTGATTCACAGGTATTCAAGGATTTTTCCGGGCGTCACCTACCACCGAATATAAATTTGATATTACCCCGTTTTGTTCTCCCTCGTAGTAACTTTTAGTCTTTCCCGGGCTCTTTTCAGCTTACGGCTCGTCATAAATACAATGATGAGTTTTGAAACCAACTTGTTTGGTTTCAAAACAAGTCTATTATATCTATCCGCACTTAAATAAAATAAATTCTCATTTTCGACGGTAATAATTCGGTGAATGTTTTAAATAGCTTAAAACACAAAAACTATCAATAAGAATTCTTTCAACAAGTTGAATAGTTATCTTGATTCAAAGAATGCGTTGAAATAAGAATCACTATTAGAAAAAAACCAATATCTGAAAAACTATTTAGGTTAGGTATAGGGAACCCCAAAATGGAATGAAAGATTGAATTTTATATTGTTCAGACCAAAGAAATACAGGGTGTTCTATTTGAAATGACAAAGTTATCTTTGTTATAAAAAAGTTATATAAAAGTTAGGTACAATGATTTTTGGATATTTTATATAATATTGAAAACTGGTTTTACCTAAATCAGTAGCCCAAAACCTCATCTGCTTGGTCATAATCCGAAGGGATGATTTCTATACATTACGATGTTATTTACTTTTCAATTTTACCTAGCATTTTCATAAAAATAATCAATAACTTGAGAACGGTAATAATCAGGTACATAGTACCTTATATGAAATCATATTATTTTTTCCTGACCTATTCAAAAGTGAAACGAATTACAGGGTGCTCCATTCAATTCCATCGAATGAAAATAACTCGATTTTAACTGTTTGAGGGTTGGATTTTAGGAATAATTACTTGGAAAATTTAATTACGTTTATGATGTTTCATGTTTTCTAGAGAATAATAGGTTTTCTCATTGTATGAAAACAATTTATGAATTGTTGAATTACAGAAACAGTCTTGAAATTCATATTGTTCAATTATTTCAAAAAGTATTTGTCTTTTCATATAAAAATATTATGGTGCAGTTTTATCTTGTTCCATATCGTAAGTAAAAAAAGTCCTCAATTGCAGCTATAAGTGTGAAGGATCTTAAATTTTCCAAAAAGCAAACGATTGCATACTTCACATGAAGGAAAATGGCGATTCTATATTTCATCAAATATTTTACGGTCTCATAGTGCTGATCGCTGAAGAATGACACGACGTGGTGTCTATCCTACAAGTTTTCATAACGTTTTCTCGGCATTTTCCTTATTTTTATTAACCCTCTAAATCATTGCAAAAGAAGCTCTTTCAGACTTGCTATTGCCTGCGGAAAGCGATGAAAATGCTTTAGTGAGAGCAAGCAGAGAAAACATCTTTATTCTGTGTTATGATAGCTCCCTCGCTCGTGAGACGATTCTATACCGGAAGATTTGGTCAATTTTATCTGTTCTCAGATTTGCAGTGTAAACTAAATAAAACAAAACTGAGCACGTTCGGTTTGTGGAGATGTTGGAAATGATTTACGATGGAATGCTTTCATTTATTGGGGAAGATTGAATTGGAGAAAAAGTAAGGTTTCTGTATTTTTTAAATAGTTGCAATAGGTTTATGGAAATTGTGATCCACTAGATTGAAAACTGTATCTTGGAAATCATTATGAATGACAGAAATTTTCTCATAGTTTCCTTGAGGTTATTCATTCGAAAGAAGAAATATATTGTCTTGATATTTTTCAAATAAGCACCATCAGCAATGTATAAAAAAGTGACTTATTGAAAACGAAATTTTGTAGATTGATGATAATGTAAAACCTTTCTACAGGAACCTCTAAAATGCAATTTACAAAGAACTTATAATACTCTGAGGCAATTAAATTCTCATAGGTCTGTCTGTGTTCATTTATCAACACAGAAAAATATTATTTCGTGAACATGCATCATAGATCAACGCTTACAGCATAAAGACATTCGATTCATTTGTCATTAGAAAATGGGATCATATCTGACATAAATTAGTATATTGCTACTAATAAAAAAACTTTCTAGTTTGTCTTTTTGTTCGTTTACGTAAAATGGCATTATTATAGAATCATAATATTTCTATTATAGTTTTGACGTTCAGGTTTTGAAACCGGAAAAAGATTGTTTTCCGAAATGTCGCCCTCTGTGGTGTGTTGGAGTGTTGGGAAACGATGAACATGTTGCATACTTTTCTGTGTGGTTGATTGTCCGTCATTCTTGACTGCCCAGTTCAACTTGTGAATTATTCGCTATTTTGATGATAATTTTTATGTGTTATCACACCGCATAATATCGTGCTTCTCGATACACTGATTAGCTTCGATTCCAAGAACTAGTACCAATCTCAGGACTCTGATGAGACAGCCGCAATCCACTCAAGGTAAGTCGTCTTTGAGGGATTTCTTTACCATTTTTGTTAAATAGCATAACGGTTTACAGTTCCTACTATTACTATTACCGTTCCGTTACAGAAGCTAAGTAGGAATATTTATTTATTTTTATTGATTTTTTCAATTTGAAGGCAAGCTTTCTATGACTGGGCGTTGATTAATGAATATTTTCAATATATTGAAAAAAAATACCTTAAAGCTCGGCTGGATTTTGAGCCAAGCTTCGAACCGAGCCAAGACTTTTTGAGAGATCCGAGCTGAAGTAACAGCTGGCTCGTCTCGAAATCACCCCTAATTACAACATCCAACCATGAAAATATGTAGAATACGGATTTTAAAATCAAAATACTTAGCATTAGATCTTTATTCGGCTATCACGGTACGATATCATGGTATGGATGTTCTTGAATATTCAGAAATTTAGACAAGATTAGTCGAGAACTTGCATATCAAAATTCCACTCTTAAAAAAATGTCATTCACAAAGATTCATTTTCTTCTTCGGACCTAAACTGTACAACCTTCCTCCAACACACCTGAAAAACATTCAAAATTTAAAAAATAAGTACACTAAAACCGCCCCTCAAGCAACGCATTCAAGAGAACTCGATAAATATTCACCTCAAAACCCTACAGCGCCGATTGCTATTCCTTCCTCTGCATTAGCATTATCTGCATCATCATTTTTTTACCGAAGTATGCACTGGTCAGGCCCTATCCCCCGAAGCCCCGATACATTCAGGAGGGCGCATTATCAACCAACGACCACTCACCACACCGAGGGGTAAGTGATCAAACGGTCCGAGAATCATGTGCCCTGAGCAAGGGCAGTGAGCTAAAAGTGACAGCCTTCTGCATCTGTCCGGCTGCCTTAGTGCGGCAGGCCGGTATGATTTTAAGATTCGAGAGTAGAGAGGGCATCATTTCATTAAATACTCCAATAATCAGAACAACCATCTTGACAGAGTGGCCTGGGTAGAGTCAGCGGAGTTAAAAGAAAATCTCGATATTTTATCCGTTTCTCCTCCTCTTTTCGGACGATATTCGTCTCGCCAGGAGCTGAAAACTCCACGGTAAATATTGTCTTGCTCTGGTGGTAGAGAAGGACTACATCAGGCTTATTGGCTGTATGAGCCTGAGGGTGGGGAACGAGTAGGGTCAATACATTCGGCACTTCTCGTTTCCCATAACGGATTCAATATCCCCTGGAGCGTACGGCAACACCGGTGTCTCGTCAATACCATAAGAGTGTCGTAGATGGTAATATAGCACTCTAAGGGCTATGTCGATGGATATAGGCCGAGACCGCATATGCTAGACATGCTGATAGTAAGTACATAAGGGTCTCGGGCGCCTCGCGGCAGGCCCTGCACCTTGGGTCAGGAACCTCTATACAGTCTATACTGCGATAGACTGAGGTGTTGAAGGCACCACCCTGGCAAGCCATAATGAACCCCTCAGTTTCCGACTTCAGCCCACTCGACCTGAGAAAAGCAAAATTCAGGCGCTTTGATAAGCCAAGGTCTTCAATGTTATTGAAGAAAACCTCATGCATTGGCTTATCCTTGTGTTTCCGCAGAAGTAAGGTGATCTCTGTGGCTTTTATCTGAGCTTCTTGCTGAACGGGTTCCAACTCGGTGACAGAGTTGTGGTCACCTCGTTCAGTGTCAAAACTTTACCGAGTTCATCAGCTGCTCGAGAAATGCTCCAATTCCTGCTCTCTCATGGTCACGACCCATGCAGAGAAGGGGACCGAACTCCTGACAGACTGTATCCAGTACCATTCTGTCATGTAGACACTTCAAACTGAAAAATCCACGGCCTCCCTGTTGTTGGGGGAAGTACAACCGTGGAACGGACGATTTGTAATCATTATAATTACAAGTTTCATTACCATCACTATAGAAAACGGCCCAAGCGAAGCTCTCTGGCTTACAGAGACAGGCTTGTCTGGCTATCAGTGGTGCCATCAGTACCACACCGTCAGCGGCCATGGAAATCCTTCTAGATCTACCTCCTCTCCACATTTTTCTGGAAAGAGAGGCAGACCAGAGACAGATTGTCTCTGGTCTGGATTCCTGGCCATACTGGCCTGGAAGGCAATGACGCTGCTGACTCTCTTGCAAAGGGGGGTGCTACAAGCGGCTTCATTGGACCAGAACCTGTCAATGGCATCGCTTTGGGCTTTGCCAAACAAACACTTAACACCTGGATGGCAAGAAGAGTTACGGAGTTATGGCAGAATCTTCCAGGATTGGCTCACTCCAAGGCGTTTATTCACCCTTCGAAGCTTGATTCCAAACAGTTGTTGGACTACAGTAGGGATGAACTACGATGTCTAACAGGCCTTCTTACAGGTCACTGTCATTTGAATCATCACATGCAGATACTTGGACTGTCGGAGGACAGTGTGTGTCGCCTCTGTCTGGAAAATGATGAAACTGCAGAGCATATACTTTGTGCCTGCCCCGCTGGGGACCGAATCAGGTTCTTTGAGTTCGGCAGATCCGTACTCCCACCATCTGACCTGAAAGACCACTCACCATACAAACTAATTGGCTTCGTTAAGAAGCTGGGTTTATTTGGCCGAGTGTGAATAAGTGTGAGCTACAATAAACCTTTATGGGTTGCGGTGAAGGGTCGAATAGATCCACTCACTTTAAACCTACCTACCTACCTACCTATCATCACTATTATTTTTATATTTTATTATTTCTGTTTTCTAAAATATTATTCTTTGTATTCTTTGTTTTCGTTTACATTTTCCATTCTCTAACACTGCAGTTATATGCATATAAAATGTTATTACAGAAGTTGAATACTTCTTCAAGTGGAGTAGAAAAAAACACAAAACAGGCGACAAACGCCCAGGTATATTCTACCGCACTCTGGAAGAAGCAAGAGTAATATTGTATAAGATATATACATTGTATCGTATTGTATATATTCAGATTTTCCAAAAATGAAATGAGAAAATTAATTGTAATGGTTAAAACTTACCAACTATTCTATTCGCATCCATGTCAACCGCTCTACTTGTATTATTCCGAATGAAATTCAACGGCTCGCAACTATTTCTGCCATGCGGTGAAAACGTTTGGACAGATTCGAATTATCAGCTCAATCAACGTCACCATACACGCAGTGTATTCATTCGGACGGACCCAACCTGATGATTGACATTTTCAGTTATCTATTGTTCGTCCATAGAAATGAATTTTTTCAGGATTGGATTGTTCATTTGAGCTTCGTTTCGACGATTCAAACGATTATCAGGGATATTAAAAAACCAGTGCGGACACAATAGTGACATGTTCGGTGGCCTCTGTCGTTTTCTATCTTTAGTTGGCTTTTATGTGAGTTGATTCAATCGGGATGAAATGGAAACATACAATGTCACTTTGAGCACTAAGTAAAACATACGTGGTTTAGTGGGATGTTAGTAATAATAAGTGATAAATACGACATGTTACTTGATGAAAATTAATAACACTATCCATGATGCTATTTATACCCTTCACAGTAGCTTCATCGGTTGGATCGGTACATCAAACTATTCTACGATGTCTTTTATATAATAGTAGGTAATTACAAAACTTAATTGTTTCCAGCAATCACTTGAATGTTATATCAGCTTTCTCATCAAAGAGTTTGTCTTTAATAACTATCCTTTTCATTCCATGAATAATATTGTGTGTCAAACAATTTCGAAGGCTATTCTTGAACTCTTTCACTTCATTGTTTCTTCGTCTCATGAAATTCTGAGTTTTAGCGTGACTGGATGTGTTACCGCCAAATTGTGTATTGAATACATCTACCAATTGTTCAAAAGTTTTATTTTTTGGTGCATCTAGTCTACATAGAATGTACATAAATCTATATGAATTTTTCGACAACATAGCAATAATTTCGTTGGCTAGAAAATTGTTTTTCAAGGTAGATAAAAATATAGTTCAGTCACTTGCTTCTGCGACAAATTTTCCCACCAAGAAATTTCAACAAAGATAATGTTTTTCACTTTTACAGAAACAAAAACACATGCCAATCTTTTACGGTAACTCAATATATGAATACGAAGTGAAATGCAATAACAAAATGAAATAACTAATACTTATAATTCCTCGAATTATTCAATAGTGACACTCATCTGATGATGCATTCTTGGTTAGCTAATTGCACGTCGAGAGGCAGTATTTTTGTTTTCATGTGGTAAAAGTGTTTTAAGTAGATTCATTTTAAATTAGACGTTATAGTTTCACCTATGATTTTTTCTTTTCTCAATTCTTACTTTGGTATTCGACCTATTTGAAAGAAAGATCGTGAGTAAGATGCCGCAACGGCAATGTGTAGAAAATCCCTATGAGGCCCTTAGATTCCGCAAATAATTCCGCCATGCAAGCCGAACTTTGATCGCTGGCGAATACATTTGAATAATTCAAATTCAGCGAATTCTTCCAAACACTATCCACATCCAGCCAAAGGCACGTCTCGGAAATACAAGACAAAACGTGTTAATATCCCCAAGGAGAACGAGGCGGATATCAAGAAATGTATCCATTTACCGTTTTGGCTAGCAATGCCGGGCCGACTGTATAATATATCGCCATTTGCCTGTATTCGATAAGCGAATAACCGAGCCCTTTCAAAAGACACATCCAAGCGGAAATAATGTTTTGAAAATAGCGAATGGCGGCGGTGGCGGCGGCCTGTACCCGTACCCGGTCTTTCCGCACATTCGAACATCATATCGGTTTCGTTTAGGTTTAGATCTATAAACATCCCTAACGTTTATCAGTGTTGCAAAGCAGAGTTATTGCTTTTGCTGTTGAAGAATTTTTATCGGAATTTTTAATTATAAACGCAGGAGGTAATCAGGCGTGGATTTTACCCGTACCCGGTCTTTCCGCACATTCGAACATCATATCGGTTTCGTTTAGGTTTTGATCTATAAACATCCCTAACGTTTATCAGTGTTGCAAAGCAGAGTTATTGCTTTTGCTGTTGGAGAATTTTTATCGGAATTTTTAATTATAAACGCAGGAGGTAATCAGGCGTGGATTGGACGGCTATTTTTGAGAAATATGGTTTGCAAATGATTTATTTAATTTCTTTCAATCCTCAAGTTGTCGAACATCCTGAAAATACTAATGAGGTTAAGGAAATAACATTCAAAATATGTTTTCATAGTCGCACCACAAGGAATTCTATTTTGTTTTTGAATATCGATCAAAATCAGTATTTATCACTGTTTTCGAATTCACTATCTTTAATATTATTGAATTGAGCAGTGGTGCTATGATCGAAGCGATGTTCGGCGCACTGCTTACCAATACCATTTCAAATATGAATAATGAAAATCTGAACCATTAGTAACATCATTCAGATTGCTATCGAAACTGTAAAGGTTTCAATCTGACCAACCAATCAATCACTATACACAAATAAATGTAGGTTAGAAATAATGCTTATAGAGTTGAATGTAAACGTCGGTAGCGTGGTGTACAGAGTTGGCCAAGTTGGACACTTTCAAACGGAATATCCTGTTTATAAACGTAGAATTCAGTGGTGTGAAATAGTTATTAATAGAAAACTATTTTTTATAATACACCCTGTATATTCCTGCATATTTCAATTGAGCTCAAAATTACCTTTCCAAAGATGTAGCACACATGATGTTTTGTTAGAGTCATCTTTGAAATATAGAGCTTTTATGTTTTTTCATGTACACACACTTTAAGCGAGTAGGCTTTGGATGATGCGGCGATAAAACAGAATGAAATTGTTCAGTAGTAGCTATCAAATGTTGAGAAAGCTTTTAACAGCAATAATTGAAACGCATATTTTCATTAAAACTGATAAAACTGTCCAAATACAATCGAACGAAAAATCACGCACTTGTTACAACTTTCCAGGAACCACTAGCAAAAAGTCATGAGGCGTTCAAAATCTCCTGATTTGAATTGATGAACTCTTCTGGTCCTATATGGCTTGAATTTGTGTTTTTTCAAAATCCTCCTAATGTGAGTTCTTGGTAGGTCAATTAAATTTCGCGTTGACGATTTGGGATTATTTTCAACATCTCCTAAATGGACTACTCTCTCCAACTCCTTATTCCTATTTGATTCATATAATTTTGGCCTTTTCTTTTCAAATTGACCACCATCAATTAGGTCGTGTTGCAATTTCGCGAAAATGTCTCTAAAAGGTTGTCTTCTCTCTGGTTACAAATTGCTTGATGCTTCTGCATTTTTCCCGGTTCGTATAAAACAAACTATCATATCACATTTTTCATAATTCTCATACTTCATTGCGAATGTATTTGAAAATTGAACAAAAATCATTGAGGAGCGTCTTTACTGCTTGAATCAAAATTTGACAGCTATCAGCAAAGATTTGCATTCTGTTTAATCGCCGCATCGTCCAAAACCTACTTGATCAAAGTGTGCGTTTCAAAATGTATATGAAAAAACCTAAAAGCTCTGTATTTCAAAGATGACTCTAGCTAGCAAAATATCAAGTGTGCTACATTTTTAGAAAGATAATTTTTAGCTCTATTGAAACATGCAGGAATATACAGGGTGTCTAATTGAAAAAGAATTTTCCATCTATCACTATTGATATCTTATTTGAAAAAATTAGTTTTTCACACCATTGAATTCTACGTAAAAAAGTTCTTCTGAATGTTTCCATAGAAACATGAAATTTGTATCAGGAAAAAAGTTACAACTTTTCGAAATTGCACATTTTCAAAAAACGTGCTGTAACTCAGAAACGATGATAGATATCGATATGCGGTTCTCACCATTAGGTTTGTTATAAAATTTTACCCTTAGACTCAAGAATCTGAGCTAATTATTGCAATATATTATATACTAAAGACTTTAAATTATAAATATCAATAATTGATATTTCAATATAAATTCCACCATCATTAGAAAATTGATTTTGATTTTTTGATGTTCCTGTTAATAACTAAATTATAAATATCAATAACTAATATTTCAATATAAATTTCACCATCATTAGAAACTTGATTTTGATTTTTTGATGTTCCTGTTAATAACAAATAAGAAAAACATTCGTGCGCTACACGGTATCAGCTGATTTTCAAATACAGTTTTGTCAGTTTTATTCTTCAAGCAAGTGTTTCAGTGCAATATTTTTCATAAGAATGAAATTAAAATTAATTAATAATTAGTTTAAAAATATTACGTGCTATGAAAATTGTGTAAATTTTAATCTACCAAGAGAGTAGATTTTACATTCAGTGGCCCTTTGGACAGACCAAATATACGCGGACTTACTGCACTGATAAATGCACACTTTAATTATATGTAGAATATAAAAATATAATTATTAACTCACTGATGACTTGATGGTGTGTCGTAGTGTGATTTTGCTTTTTCCGCAGGAGACTACCCACTTTCATTTTCCAAATTATCACTGTCAGACATTTTTTATTTTTAATTATTTTCAAAAATTATTTATTTTGTAAAACACAGGTTATGTATACTGTAGTAAACACAACAGATAGCGTAACGCCGAACCAGTGGGAAGAGAATCGCACAGTCGCTTGCACATGGCGACCCGTCGTCACGGCATACGTCGCCACGCCAGCAATCGGTTTTATGTGCGGTTATGGATGTTTCACCTCAAAGACGTCTAGGTATTTTAACAGTCATTAATTTTGTGTGAACAACAGACATGTACTTTGACTCAAAAAACTTTACTAATTGAAAGTAACTAATTCTAACTCTCGACTTTGACAACCATTCGTCAAAAGTCACGGAAACGGAATATTCCAGTAATTCCCCTATCACATTTGCCGTGTAATCGTCTAAACCAATATCTCTTTGTGGTGCTGTCAAGTCTGAAATCATGATTGACATGAAAAGTTTCACCTACTTTTGTAACTTTTCTTGGGTTACCCCATTGCGATACGTTCTTCTGGGAACTTCTGATATACTGTCATTCACAGGCGTTCAGATGTTCCATTATTAAATTGTTCAGTAACGTATCCGAATGTCAAATACAATTCGAGCATATTTCATGATTTTCCACGGGCAAACGCCATTATATCGGCTAAGTGTCATAAAATATTCAAGATTATTAAATATTTACATGGAAATGGGTCTGTCTGCAAATGCGAGAATCGTGACGTATTGGGAACCTTACGAGCAAATACGAAACGCTCGATGACCTTTATTGTTGAATTTGACGCAACTGGAGAGTGTTTGGTTGAGTGTTGATTGGGTTTTGATCATGAATAAATATTTGTCAGTGAAATTGTCCAGGATATCGGTAGAGTAATTAGGTGAGCATTCAAGGAAGTGGACGAATTTTGGTTGATTGAAATTTTCATATAAGAATTGGAGGTAATAGAAACTATTTTGAGCTTGTTTTATTTGAAACAAAGATTTTGTTCAATAAGGTTCCGACTTGCATTTCTTATGAAAGTTACAAAAAATGAAATTCAAAAATGAAAGAAAAAGCATAGACAGATTTATGATACCTACTCAATTTTGGGTAATGGTTTAGTGAAAGGTCCATTGATTTGATACCATTTCATATGTTTGAAAAAATATGTTTGAAAAATGTTTTTTCCGTTAACCAGCTATCGCACCCCTACGAACCACGACCCTCAGAAGTCGAAACTTGTGCGAGCTAAGGACTAACGAGGTCTTCCCTTTTAACGTGTTATTCCTAATACGAAGTATTACCTAAAAGGTAATACTTAACTCTTTGCTTTCAACATTGGAAAAAAGTAATATAATATCTGCGAATGAAGAATTTGGAAGAATCTGAATAATATTGTTACGAATGGATAATAACAGCGCTGTATTGTTTACTAAACAGGCTGCACTTTTACGTTTAGTGGACATTTATGAAGAATCTAAATTATGAGAAATGATCATTGAAACAGATGTGCTTTGACAGTAATTCAGTGAATGCATTAGATTGGAAGTTCGATCATAAAAAACTAATAAATCCATACTTATAAATTCTCAACATCCATTCATCTCTGTTTCTCCGTACTGGTAAGTAGTCCTAGGAAGCTAAAATTTGCTATATAGGTACTTAGGTCTTAGATGCGCACTAAGAAAGCATTTTCAAATATTCCAACCGGGCTCGTGGGAGTAGTAGGGGAGCGCCAACATATTATTTTAGATATACAGAATTGAAATTCAGAAGCAGAATAAAAAATATAAAAAAATTGAAAATATCTCATTTGGGATATTCTTATAGTTTTCCTCAATTTTAAATTATGGAAAATTGACAATAAGGAATTTCATTAAGTGCTCTGAAAGTACGTGTCATTGAATTAATCAGGTTGCCTGTTTCTAATTAGCACGTTTCGGTACATAACCATCTTCATATTCAACAATTTCAATTGTTTTCACAATAAAATGTAAATGAAATAATTAAAAACTTAGTGATTGTCTACTTCCTCATCAGGTTCTGAATATTGCAGACATAGAGCAATGTAACCTTCTTTAGTAGCCAAATCTTTTTTTCATGTATTCAATAGTTATCCCCTTTATTGAGAAACCTTCTCCACTTTTGTGAACCTGTTATTTTCGACTTTACCATTTTCGTTGACTTTAGTTGATATATTGAATCTTTAATGAAGGAAGACTTGTAATAAGCACCTACCGTACTAAAAATTCTTCTAGCAATATGAAAAATTATGTATTGATTTTCAGGTAATCAACGTCACCCTTTTGAACTCCGTTCGAAAATTTCTATAATTATTATCAATAAATCAAGAAACATAGGAATATAATTATTCTGAACAAAGGTTGGTTGGGTGACAGGATCAATTAAAAAAAAAGTTTTCTTGTCGACGTTTCCAATTTAATTACATTCTTCTTCAGGGCTCTGTAGCAATGAATTTCCATAAACATGTCTTCCACAAAACGTTCACGATTATTATCGTTTCAATTTCACAAGAAATAATGAGTTCTTGATCAAATTACTCACCAAAAAGTAATTTCGTCTTGTTGATAATATGACTCTTTTGAAAACCATCAGACATATTAGATACATATAACAAAAATAAAAAAAATTGCCCCAACGAAAATTCCAAGATAATAACAAAACGACATGAAACAAACGAATGGTTTTATCTGTGATTCTGATAAAGTGGAGTCTGTTTTTTTAATAAATGACAGAAAGAAAAAGAACAAAAACAGGGTAAATTATTCAGGTATAACTAAATGATGAATGATTTTGATTCTGCATTTGTTGTTTTTGTGAAAAATTCAATTCTCTAGTAGTTTTTTTTTTATTTTTTTAGTGCTACACTTTCAAAATCATTTCAATTTCATATTTCTTCTTTTTTTGGTATCTACATGAAACGAATTTCTTGTTATTTTACTTCTCAAGTATTTGTGGTCTGTTAGTAAGTAACTCAATTCTTACATTTAAGGGAAACATTCTCATCTCCGTATTTCCACTACAAGCTGAGAAAAATATAAAATTTTGGCATGGCTCAACAAGTGTTCTCAATTTATGTTAATAGTTCATTATTATCATACTAATATTATTAACTATCTTCTGGTGGTCTGTAGGTGAGTGATAGAAATATGAAGTGTATGAACGTAAAGGTTTCATTAGGTACTTCAAAAATCAATTTCAAATGGTTATTTCAGTTTTGCATGAGGTAACAAACCCAACATTCTCTTCAACTAACCTTTCCACATACACATCCCCAAGAAATATACCCCTCCTCATAATTTTTACCCCTGTACAATTAACATTTATGTTACAGAACTTTCGCATTCCCCAAAAGTAATCAACTATTTTGTTGCAGGGATCGCGTCTACAAACTCAACTTGAGCAATATCAACCAATCAAGCTGCGAGGTACGTATTCCGAAACAACTTTCTCCGAAAAGTTTACTAGATGATATACTTGCATGGTGTTTTCCATTCCTACATTCGGCGATATTACTTGCGGTATGAACATACTTTCCCCTAATACGATGAAATTACCTACGTCGTAGGTGACGTAGATTATATGCGTGCCACGCATAGGGTCATGAAATGGTATGATCATCTCTCCCATCAAAATGTATGACGACTACGGCTTGTAGCACTGGTAGTTTACTGCCTTACCGACATAAAATAACTCCCTAACTAGCTGGTGCGTCACGGATTATCATTATATGTCCTCTAATCATAAGTTATGCTTTCTTGCTACAGTCATCTCTGGTGTTTATTAGGATCTCTCATTGCAATATCAAATATTTATCAGGATGCGATTGGATTACGGGTATCAAATTTTTGATGATGGCTGCAAATTTTTTTTTTCTCAATATTTTTCATAGTCGGAGCATTCGTCAATGCAACAGTGGATGTCGTGAAAATAAAAGATTTTGATTTTTGATTGACGGACGCACAAAATTGTGGAACATCACAATTTGTATCACAAAAATACCTTCTCTGAATAGATAGAAATTGAGAACTACAATACGCATGATTCATTAGCATATAATGCTACTTCCTCAGTTAACTCACATTCGCCTGAATTCGTGAAACATCTATGCAATCTTGCAAAGAATATCAAATTGAGTCCTCAGTGGAATGACGATCAATATTCTAGAGAATGTCAATATTTTACAGAATATCAGTCCAGACTGATGTGAGACTGGTATGAAATACTGAGAAAACTGTTAGCACTCATGCTGAGTGCCACAGCTCTAAGAAATCACAGACAACTTTAAAGCTGACGAATATGCTAGACACGAATCGACTTTGAAATAACTAAATATTGGTATAGGATCAGATCAGAAAATGGATAGGTAGGAAACATAAGAGTATGGGAAAATTTAAGACGGAAAACTATTTTTGGGAGGAACATTCACGAGGAAACATCCGTGAAAGAAATACCTAGAAAGGAACTGAATGATTTTTTCACTTCAATCTAACACACCACTATTATAATCTTCATACACTCATTGTTCATTGTGGTTCTGGCGTTGAATCTGGTCATTATTACGCATTGGTCAAAGACGAAACTGTTTTATTGGATCCTCTGGAGACACCCTACATTTTGTTTTATGAAAGAGAGGACATTGGCAGATCAAAATCTTCAGATAATGTGGTGCTTGCAGGTTTTTCCGGATTTTCCTGCAGCTGAAAAAGCAAATGTGACACTGGAATCAGTGAAGTCCCTCCGGAGCGCCAATTAATTTTTGTTGTTTCATAAATTCATGATTTGTAATACTTTCTTCTTTAATAAACAAATAATGAATTGAAGGAAATTCATGATATTTTTCAGCAGATCGGGGATTTGTCTTTTGAACAGGAGCGTAAAGAAAATGAGTCTATATAACAAAGACCTCAGCTGCAGATAGTGTAACAAAGGAACGAAGACGTCAAACTTGTAATGTAAAATACCAGATCACAGAAGATCAAAAATTCATTCAGACAAAATCATGTTCAGAAGAATATGACAAATATTTAACAAAGGATCGTACCAATTTTTACAAGATGAACCAATAAGATTGCAGTTTTTCCATACATTTGAAAAAAATAGACAAAACAACTGGCTCCCGAAGTAATAAAACATTCTAGTACTCACTAGTTCAAAAGGGAATTTAAGGTGAGCAATTACAGATTTAGTCAACCAAATGTTCTGGAACCTGCTTATGCCGTTGATTAGTGCGAATCGTTGACTCTGTGAAGAGAATCGTTAAACCTCCATATCATTTTTCTGAAGATGCATTTTTTTTTGCTTTTGGCGCGCCCTTTGGTTAGTTGATAGGCGGGACATTAAACTTGGATCCGATGTTTCCAATTTTCAGTAGTTTTGTCTGCCATACTTCTTCGAATGGAGATAGTAGTTGGCCTACGGTAAATATAGCCCATCTGCAACTGGAAATATCCAACTCCAACATGTAACTTTTTTCAGTTTTTGCATTCTCATGATATTATTATCTACTAAGTTTTTTCAGAACTGCATTTTCGGGGTTTTTCCAAAGAACTAAAGAAAGCAATTAATTTATAAACTCGTTGTACATGATGTGTTGATCATGCAAAGAAGTAACTTTCAGACATAAACTGGAAGAAAACTACTTTCATATAAACACTGGAATACACGAAACACTTTCGAAACAAATACTTTTACATGTACGTTGAATTAAACAAAAATAGTTTTTTCTGTCCACTATGTAACGCAAACATTCGTTGTGGAATTTAATCAGATATCATTTACGGGATTGCTACGTGCTATAGTAAATGAAGAAGGTAAAATTTCACTTACATGGAACACTGTCATCCTCAGTGGCGAACATCCGATGTTTAGGAATAAGACACTTGCCTTATGTCCTCTTCAGCACTAATCTGGATTCATTAATAAAATTACATTCGGTTAAACATTCATTCGATTAATTGATGCAGTACCAGCCATGGGAATCTCGTTTGAGTTGAAAGGGGTATATTTTCAGTTGAGATTAATTTTTTCTTTCAATTCCTTTCAATTTGAACATTCGTTTTGCAAAATTTGTTCTACAGAATCACATAGGAAATAACTTTCCGTATATAGAATTGCATTTCTCGATATATTCTTGAATATGAGCAAATATGGTGTAGCATAAAATCAAATTCTCGAAATGATTTCGTACAGAGAGTCTGTAAGTAATAAAACAATCATTAGCAATTTATTGAGGCATTTATTGAGAACGAAAACTCATTTTCACTTCTTGAACAAGGAGAGAAAAATACATTTTTTGTCTGTGAAGGAGTCAGTTTTTCTATATTTTTTTATTCGAACCTTCCTCATTCTCCCTCATGAATCAATCGAGACGAACATAGGATCTGTATGACTTTATTAAAGGGCAATCTGAAGAACTCTCCTAAAAATTGTTCAAAACTTGATCCAGTGCAGATTAGTTGGTTTTGTAATATATCTTATCGTATTGTGTGTCTTTCATTCACGTACTCATGATGTTATAAACTGATGTTTTCCTTGTTTAACTTTTGCCTTACTTAAAAACTACTATTTCGATTTTTTATCGATATTCTCATGTTTTCCTATTTTACATTTGCTCTCAGTGTATTGGTTGTTGGTTCTAAAAGATGTTCTGACGTGATACATGTAGTTAATTCCCCTTTCCTCTTCGAACAAATGAGGAATATGAGTTCATAGTGATTGTGTCCACTATATAAGTGGATTACTGCTTTGAAATATTTTCCTATCCGCTATACACGCCACTGGCAAATATAGTATACACTGGCAAATAGAGTATTTTAAAATGTGCTTTGATCTTACCAGCACTTTCACCTGTTATAAAACCATTCAAAAGAAAGAGTCAATAAAGTGGTCAGTTCCATTTGAATGTATCAATAAAGCATGAATGATTCTTGAGTGTAAATAATCTTCATGCCAAATAATAATGAAAATTATACGAATGTTAGATGATATAAATTTCAAAAGCTTCCTTTGAGTTAGGAGTCCATTATTATGAATAACATAGACAGAAAAATCCGTTTATAGGTTCTTCACCTTTGTGTGAGATATCTCGGGCTCTCATAAGATTACGATTTTGCTCTAAAAGTTCAACACGTCATCGCCAGACTAAACCAACAAAATCAATTTCCATCAAAGCTCGCTCAATGTTCCTTGAGTAAGGATCCACATCCCACCAAATCCTGGCTGATTAAATTCACAAATCCACTTCCGAGTGAGTTCTCCCACCAATTTGCAATTCCTTCACAATTATATTGTTCACCTTCGAAGATATATAGCTTCAATATTGTGCAATTATTGATATTTATTTACGGCTGTTGGTTTAGAACATTTCCCGCAATTTATGTCTTTTCCCTTTCTACGTGGCACAAAGGGCCTTCCAATTTACAGGGCCATTGTCAAAATAACTGTAATTTCCCGGAACGCGCGACCGTGCCTCGGATATTTGGAGATATTCGCTAAAATTATATTAGGCCCCGCATTCATTAGATGAACGTGGAATTGGGAATTGCGATTTATCTCTGGGGCGCCGGATTCTGTCGGGTCTCCTCACGATCGAAAACTTTCCCGTTTGTGAAATATTCATATCGTCAGTTGGATCGAACTAGTCGAAGATTAAGTTTGAGAAGTTTCAATCGCGAAAACACAAACCAAGTTTATTATTACTTGTGCAGTATTTTCCAGGAAATTTACTTCGCAGCTATAGGGATCATTTCTGGAACGCTTTAATCAGAGATCTCAGCTGCAAACAAAGCCACAAAGGACATATTACGAGAGCCCACAACCAAAATTTTTGTCTCATAGCAATACACCCACATCCGCATAAAATTGATAGCTTTAATTATTGCGAACTCGAAAATACCAATTTCAGAAATTTTTCACGTAGCGTTTGAATTTTAAAAAATTTCAACAAATTTTACCAAACAGTATCATAGCAATCTGTCTGATTTTCTGACTGTAGTTAAATAAGAGATACCGAAAACATATTTTTCAGAAGTCAGTAGTGTAGCGCGAACCCCAAAAATCATTTAGAAAAATTAAAAATGACAACAACAAAAAAATGATGATAGCAATCCGTCTGAAAATGTTCTTTTTGGGTAAATTAAGGTTAGTTGATGTGAAAAAAACTATTTTCAGAAGGAAATTTGGATGCGTCCAATTTTGAGACCATTCTGAATATGTTACGCTAGTTGCACACACACACCGATTTTGGACGGCCGACTTTGTACCGGTCGTCCAAATTCCAATAGTGAACCACATGTGGGAACGGGACCTGGCACACACGCCGACCGGTGATCGTCGCCGGTAAAATACCGGTGGGCAGCCGTCCACTTCCACTGTATCGCCGGCAGTACCGGGAAGTAGTGGCGTACTACATACACTCTTGCATACTCTCTGGTTTTTTACCAGCAGTGGACGGCTGCTCACCGGTATTTTACCGGCGACGATCATTGGCCGGCGTGTGTGCCAAGTCCCGTTCCCACATGTGATTCACTATTGGAACTTGGACGATCGGTATAAAATCGATCGTCCAAAATCGATGTGTGTGCAATTAGCCTTAAGGAATTTTACCGATCGGTAACATAGCAATCTGTCTGAAAATTGTTGAACGTGTTGAAATTAATTATTCAGATAAAAAAATATATATCAGAAGAATTCAGTGTAGCACCTCCTTCATCAGAAAATTTTTCGATACCTCAAAATTATTCAAAAATCGTATTCAGGCATATTGAAATCTATGTTACAAGCCAATGGATAAATTGCGACCCTGAAATTGTTAGATGATGATGAAGAGAGAGCTCACCTGAAATCGTAAAACTGAAGTTGAAGGACTGAAATAAATGGTACACAAGGAAACTGAGTTGAAGTAGAAAAATAACGGCCTATTCAAAGTTATAAAAGGTGAACGTTTTTAAACACTGTTGGTATCGGAATCATCATCATCGAAATCACTCTCGATGTCACTTGTGAGATCTTCAATGTCGTCTCCTACAAAATAAATATCATTGGTAAAAATCACGAACTTGTTTGTGGAAATAACAACAAAAGTCACATTAACTGTACCTGTTGATTCGTCATCTAAGACAACGTCACTCTCTGGTAGTTGTTTACCGGAGAACCACGGAAACTGGAACCGTCCCTCGTCTTCACACCATCCGGGAGAAATCCACAGTTGCAGAACATGTCGTAGTACCTAGTAGAAACAGACCGGCAGCAGGTGGTTGCATATCTTAATAAGGATCTAGAAGTGATTTCGAATTGGGGTGAAAGTAACCAGGTTCAATTCAATGCCATGAAAACCCAGGCATCGGTTTTCTTCAAAAAGTTAAATGTCTCCGAACCAAATATAATAATGTTTCGATAAGTTTGGTTGGTAAAAATGGATACCATTTATATCTTGGCACAATCATGGCGCAGGAATTGCAAAGGCTAATTCTCAAAAGCTTGGAACACTGTTCCGAACCAGAAAACTCTACACACCTCAGCAACTTTTGATGCTTTATAAAGCTCAAATCAGACCTTCTTTCGAGTATTGTTACCGTATATGGAACTCCTCCCCTAAGCATACACTGGATTCCATCCAAAAAAGAGCCATCCGTCTGACTGGAGACACGAACATCACTTGCAACTTTGATAGTTTGGAACATCGAAGAAAGGTTGGAGATTTGTCTCTCTTTTGAGAGACAAATCTCCACGGGAGGTGTTCAAGTGACTTGACACATTTGATTCCACCAAGAGCTGTACATATGAGAAATACGCGACGGACTGTGGCTGCTCATCATGAGGTTCAACTCAGTACACTTCGAACTTCACTGTTTAATACCTTTTTCATCTGGAGAAATGCCTGTATGTGAAATGAACCTACGGAGAACGTTTTTCCAAATGAATTTAATCTCCGCTCTTAAGGCGCTACGGCGCTTGTATTTTGTAGGTTCTGAAAAAATATCAGCCGTGAAAACCTATGTTTTTATAGTATTCAAGAATTAATTACAAAAGTTGTTATTAAAAACCCCTTCTTGGAACCGAATATATTTTTATGATTTGAGTTTTATTTTTTAAATAAATGTATTCAGTTATTTGCGATAACGTTTCAAAACTCTTCGCTGTGGGTGATGTCGAATATCAGTTTTCAACTTCAATTCAAGTACATGTTTCATTGTTCCTTATTGATAAGTTTCATGAGAAACCTCACAAATGTGAAATATATTCATTTCCAGTAATGATGTTTTCATGTTAATTTTTTCAGTTAGTTCAAACTGATAATTCTATTTTCATCAACGTTTAAAGCATTGTTTCAAATATATTTTTATTCATGTAGAATTTTGTTTCAATCAGTAATTCTCATTTCGGTTATTATTAACTATTTCACAATGTGATTACAACTTGAAACAATAGAGTGTCAAAATGATTTCATGATTTTCTAAAATCAAATCGATCGGTAAGCCACAATGGAACTGAGTTAGTACAAAAAAAAGATCGTGTTCGTCGGATTCGACATTCGATTCGCTGGAATTGACAAGCCGAGAAGGACTCTCCAGAATATATCAGCCCGTTCATTCCAATTCCCTAATCTAGTTATTAATTCTTGATTCTCCTAATGTCAATTCCACATCACATCACGTAGTCCACAGGGAAACTGCAGCCAACTTCAATTGAAAACAGTTTTCAGTTTCGGCTTGCAGTTCGAATTTCGCCATTGTTAGAGGGTATTTTCGAGGAAGCCATGAAAGGGAAAAATTGCGCTAGTTGTTACAATCGAAAAAGTAATTACAGAAATGAAAATGTTCCGATGGGAAAAAGTTCGCGGTTGTTATTCGTGTAATGTGTTTTCAAATGGTTTATACTGGTCAATTTTTCATTAGTTTCGTTTGGGAGGTTTTCTATTTATGTATAAAAGTTATTTTGGTGACCTGGTTGGAAATCGGATTTTCAAATAATTGTACATACAAGGCTATTCAAATTCGTTGGGATCTCATATATGGCAGAGTTGGGTCGGATACAGGAAAAAAGGATCCGAATACCGGATACGGATACTTTCAAAGTATCCGGATACTTTTTAAAAAATTACGGATACTTTCACCTAAAAATGTACTCGGATACAAGTATTCGGATACTTTTTTCGGATACTTTTACGGATACTTTTAGAGTTAGTTAAAATAGTGTTTTAATGTATACAAGTAAAAATACTAGGGATGAATATCAAAAACAAAAAGTGATAAAACAAAGATAGGAAATGAAAGAAACTCAAAACACTGTTTATATTTATTTTGTAAACTAAGAACATTTCAGTGAAGAACATTTCATTGTTCGCTAGATGTGACATTTATATCTATAATAGTACCTTTGACTTTGAATTTGCCTTCGTCAGTACCAATACCTTAAAGTGTTCATCACTTTAATTTTTTCTCTTCGGCGTATCAATCATAGTTGCAGAAGAGAAAAGTATTTCTCCTGGTGCTGACGAAGGTAAGCATATATTATGTATTATGCTTGAGTAACGCTTTTTTTAATATTGGGTATTCATGTAATACTTGTAAATTCGTTCTTTTGTCTTCCAGATATCTTAATAATTCCAGCTGAATTTTTGTAGTTTTACAGCTACTTTCACTGGTACCCTCAGTAACCTGTTCGTTCATAGTACTACTACTGCCTACAGTGCCTACTTCTTGGTTATCTTGGGAATCCGTGAAATCAAGAAAGTCATCCACATTTTGGTCCCCGCTTTCATCTGATTCGTTGTAAGATTCATATTCCATCTGTTTTTTTGCAACATTTATTATACATTTTTCAATATATTCCAAAGATGAATTTTTCACAATGTTATACCACTTTAGTTTAAATTTGGGAAGCAGAACTGCTGCTATAATTGGATCTTCCCATTCCAAATTTAAAATTTTATCAAAACGAGTATTTAAACTTTTTATGTACATTTTTGCTAAATGTTCTCCATATTTCAATTTATTTTGGGTTTGGGCAATGAGTTTTTCATACTTGTTAATTAAAGAAATTAGACTGGGCAACAAGGATCCAAAAGATACATTGTATTCATCTGTAACAAATCTAACGTTAAAGCCAAAGGTTTCATAACTAAGCAGTATTCTTCCAGATACAATACTTCAGTTTCCTTAATAGGTTCTAAAGATAAATTTTGTAGCAGAATTGGAAGTTTCGCTTTTACTTGCAAAATCTGCGCAACTGCATTATAAACGGAGTTCCATCAGGTTGCCCCTGGAGAACTCAGTGTATGCCTTACATTTTTGATTGAAATTTTATTGCATTTTGTTTTATTGGATTTTTTTTCATAACTGAGCATGACTCTCATCTATGACAACTCAATCATAACTGAGCTAAATGGAACTACCACAAGTTCGTGATCCTTGCACCAGACAAGATTTTACAGGATTTTTCCTGTAAAAAACGTGCCGCTAGACGCTAGACGCTGAATCCCGACCGTAAACTGGGTTAGATGAATCATCGCATTCATCGTTCAATATGTAATTCAAGTTCACACATAGCAATATTAAATTTCTTTGTTGAAAAAAATGCAGAAAGATAGTAAGACTTTAAGGTAATTATTGAACAAATTACTTATTGCAATTGAGTCATAAATACAGTAATATTGGAAAACTGAAAAAGAACTAAAATTAAAACGAATATTTTATTTTCCATTATACAGAGTTATCAAAAAATGGATAAAAAAATGTTCACAAATGAAATGAATTTTATCAGGGTTCTTTATAAGGAATGGATAATTGATATGGGAAGTATGAAATGGCCACGCACATACGACATATATTCTGATTCAACGAGATTGATTGGTACTTGGTATCTTTTAGTGAGGTGAGGCGGTAAAATCTTTTACCGCCTTACCGCCTTACCTCACCCCGTTTTCGAAGTTGCTGAACTTCGAGTTTGGATGACCCAACCCCGTAAACGGAAGAAAACGAGCCCCAAGTGGGGTCTACTGCACATTTTTGATATATGAGGCACTCTAATAACTCATTTTTCGAAGTGGCAAAGCGCTAAAATTGTATTTCACCATTTTCGAAGATGCCCGACAAAATGCGACAAGATACGCCTGCATAAAATGGGGCTGTTTGGTCTGATTCAAATACATCGAATAATTTAAAAGTATCCCAAGATCGAAAAAAGTATTCGGTATTCGGATACTTACAAATTTGGCAACGAATACGGATACTAAATACAAAATTTGAAAAATATCCGAATACAACTTTCGAATACATATAAAGTATCCGGATACTGTATCCGAATACAGAAATATTCGGATACTACCCAACTCTGATGTATGGTAAGAGATATTAGAGTATGTTGAATTGTGGTTAAGTTGTCTATTTTCGGGTAATATCGAATTTTATCAAAAAATTAACTCTAGCTTTTCAGGTTCTGAAATTATATTTTTGCTTTATCTCATTCATTTGAAGAAAGATTGAAAATCGGTTTCAACACTGTCACAGGAACTTTCAATTAGCTATCAGAATATGTATGACTTTTATATAGGATGCAGTAAGACTTGTGTTTTTTGTAGCAATTTTTTGATCGGTTATTTTCATTTGATATGGTGAAATATTGAATTCTTTCTGATACTCCTCTCGAATTCGTCATTCATTTCAACCAAGGTTGAGATCAATAGCAATTCATTATTCTTAATCAACTCGTATTTTTATTACTGATGACGTCCACAAGAGTTCATGGAACTCGGCGAAAGCTGAAATGGGGGCGGAATATGAAAGTTTTACTTTTTCTCAAACTCTTGAAAGTTGTACGACGTGGAAGAACCTTATTGCAAATTTTAGAGGGCTGTGATATTATTAAAACATGACCGGTACTTGATTATTTTTATCAAACGAAAATGGAGTGTCAAAGAAGTTTTCGAGATGTAGGTGTGATGAGTAAGTATTGCTTCCATTTGAGTACTCAATTATAAGGGCCGTAACAAAAATATGTAACTTACCTTATGAAATATTATGGCCAATTCAATCTCTCAATAGTATATGAACTTTTCCGAAAAATACTTGCTACCAAAAGGAATAATCTGCATTTGGTTGCCCAAGTTGGATAACAGCCTGATATAGCCTACAACAAACATTTTCGTGATTCTGTTAAAAAAAACCTGTTTTTCCGTTAACCAGCTGTCGCACCCCTACGTACGACAACCCTCAGAAGTCGAAACTTGTGGGAGCTAAGGATAAACGAGGTCTTACCTTTTAACGTGTGATTCATAACACGGACATATTATAGACTTGAATTTGAACGTTCCTTTGAATGATGCATTCAATATCATCAACAAAAAACGTTTTTGAGTGTATTCGATTTATGCTTTGTTCCATACTGATGGGGTATCTGAAATGACTGGATAAGAAAATGTAAAATCAGAATACTTCTATGTATGTAAGCAAATGTTGGAATAAATAATTTGATTGTAATTTTTTCTTCCCGTATACAATGATTAGTTCTGTCCTATTGAATTGAATTAGTATTAAATGCATGAATACATATCGAAACTCTCCTCGAAAACACATATTTTACATTTACGTATTCCCTACATACCTGACGAACAATCAGAGCAATCGTTTTAGTGAAACGTCAAATGACAATCTTTTTTTCGATCTGGACCAACATTTTCTACGACACTGGGTAGAGAGAAGAGACAGTAAATGACCTTCAGACTGACTATATTTGTCGACCGGTGATTTCTTTTTATGAAGATTCGTGAAAAGTTNTAGTTGGCTAGAGAATGTCCGAATATGCCCTCCATTAAATTTTCAAAGTGATCCGTTGTCTGGTTCACCAGATACGTCTAATGTGCCATCCACCGTGAATCAGCCTGTATACCCATAGGACCATTTATGATAAGGAGAGTTACTAACAATTAATTTCATTCGGGGCACATTTAATAATTTGCCTTCTATACATGAATTATTTTGAGAATTGCGTAGAAAATAATGAAACCTCTTCATTTATTTTTTGTTCTTACAAGTAACCGCATTAATCTCGAAGAGTAATTAGCAGAGGTACATCATAAGTTCATTAAATATTATCAAGGTTCATTAGATCTATGACACAGCGAAATTCACTAGCTAGCTTCTGATCATGCTATCTGAATGGTAGATTTGAAGTATGTCTTTCAGGTTGGAAAACTTGAAATTCGCATTCATTTTTTATTTGGTATTTTCCACACCTTGGCTACACCTTAGCACACTAATAGAAGTTGAAGTTTGGTGCTTTGGAACTTTTGTTTTCCATCTGGAACTGAAATCTATCATTGAAAATTTGAATTATAGAGATAGAATGCCCAGGTAACGGAAAAGTATCAGTGGTTATTTTTAATTGTCTACACAAAAGAACTTCATGTTTCCTCCATTGTAACAGTGACTCGTCTGGGGCATTTAAATAAGCTGTTAATTTTTACACTGCCTCTGGTTAATAAAATCACAGAAATTCAATTTTTCCCCCAACTCAAAGCAAGGAAAGCTATAAAAGCAGTGAGAAACATTTATCACTTCGAAATTCGGAGATTGGAAGACTTTTACCGCGAACTTTCGAATCAAAGAACTTTAAAAATAACTCGTCATGACACCAATTCCTTCGGGATGCCGGTCTAGACCGACAGACCGCTATGCCGGCTTTATAATTGGATTAGTGGATCAGGAATTATTCAAGAGATATCTTCTTAAAACTCTCGGGAGTTGGCGTTATGACAATACGGTAATCAACTCATTCAATAATTTAAGAGCAATTCTCTTCCTTTCCGGCGTTTCAATATTAATATGCTTAGCTGATGGTCGTTACAGTCACAATGTCTTGGAGTTATCCGAAACTTCAGAGACAAGAAGACGAAATAAGAGAGATTTTTATTAAATTAACTGGCTAGAGTAGCTGCTATCTTCAATTTTCTCTGTGTGACTTATTGATGGTTTTATCAATGAAACTTCAAGATTGAATATTCATGATTTAAGAATTCAGAGCTCAGTATAACTTTTTTAGTTCGACTACGGTTATTGAAAAGGCGATTTCGACTTATGCAGTTATATATTTATAATTGCAGGCTATTTCACGTGTTGTATTGCACCAATTCAAAACACAAGTACTAGAGAGACCTACATAAATGATTCATTTTCCTGAACCTCACCTCTCGAAATATGAATTTTATTCATAAGAATCATTTCATGGAATTGAAAGTTCTTTACATGTTGTGCGTTAACTACGAGTACACATATGTTTTTGTTACTATCAATGACACTTTTGCCTTGACTGGTCAGGTTTTGAATATCGATAGTTTAAATAAAATAATTTTTTAAGGACAAAACACAAGCACTACAGAAAAATCCTTAAGGCGCTCTCAGATCGGTGCGTGTGCGAAAGAAGCGATTTACATTGGATTTGAATCGCTAGAGATTAAATCCATTTGGCAAAACGTTTTCAGGAAGTTCATTCCACATACACGTAGTTCTCCAGATGAAAGAGTTCTCAAACAGTGACGTTCGAGGTGTATTGAGTTGAACCTCAAAACGATGAGCAGCCACAGTTCGTCGAGTATTTCTGATATGTTTCGCTCTTGGTGGAATCAAATGTGCCAAGTTAATTGAACACTTCCCGTTAAAGTATCAACAGGAGAGAGACAAATCTCCAACCTTTCTTCGATGTTCCAGGCTATCAAGGTTGCACGTGATCGCGTCTCCAATCAGGCTGATGGCTCTTTTCTGGATGGAATCCAGCAACTTCAGGGTATGTTTGGGACAGAGATCCATACATGAGAACAATACTCCAAAGAAGATCTGATCTGATCATCAAAAGTTGCTGATGTGTGTACAATTTTCTGGTTCGGAAAAGTGTTCCAAGCTTTTGAAAAACAGCCTTTGCAATTCCAGAGACATGATTGTGCCAAGACATATTGGTGTCCATTTTAACCCCTAACAAACTTATCGAAATAGAAAGCGGAATTGTCTGACCTGACATTATTTCATCCGTTTCGGAGACATTTATCTTCTTGTAGAAAACCGATGCCTGGGTTTTTGTGGCATTGAATTGAACCTGGTTACTCTCACCTCAATTCGAAATCACTTCTAGATCCTCATTAAGATATACAACTTCCTGCTGCCGGTGAAGATGTTCCTCTGTAGCCGATGTCCTGGAATCCAAGTGGAATGATGAGACAAGTGTGCTGTCGTCAGAAAAGCAATATGTTGGATTCTTGTTTTTTTCCCAATAAGTCGTTGATATACAATAAAAAGAGGGTTGGAGGTAATATGGATCCCTGGGGAACACTAGCGTTGATGGTGAAAGTATTCAAAAGATATCCATCGACGGCCACTTGCAGGGAACGTTCATGAAGCTGAAGAGCCATATACAAAAATGATCCGACAAGCCATAGCATCGAAGTTTGACTAACAAATCCTCGTGCCACACACGGTCAAAGGCCTAATAGATATCAAGCGCAACAGCTCTTGATTCTCCATATTTCTCGATTGCGTTATTCCAAATATGAGTTACATACGATAGAAGGTCGCCTGTTGGCCGAAAGCCACATTGATGATCGCCCAAGATGTAGCCTTGCAAATATTTGAGGATATGATAGTTTTCGACTTTTTCCGTGATTCTTGATATCACTGATAGCTAAGTGACTGGTATATATTATTTGGAAGATTGTCCTTGCCCTTTTGTAGACTACGGAACAAATCCCGTTAAATAACTGTTTGTTTTTCAAGTTATTTTGCCTATTCAAAGTACGTCTCAGCGTATTTTACAATTGTAAGTTATAACAAATATAACAAATTGAACATTACTAACAAATGTTTACACATTTCCTACATTATCTTTACTATTCAAGTAATCAGTGCAATATACAACCAGTAACACCTGCGGTGACAGCAAGACAAAAGAAAATTAAATACGTTTGAAGGTGGTTGACAGTGTTTCGTGGTGCATTTCATCAGTTCGGACTTCCATTGTCTTATATGATATAAATTGATTTGGAATCCCTGTAAAAAAATTAAAAAAACAATTTTATTGAATGAATAAGCTGATTAGCTGAAAAAAACAATTTTATTCATTTAATATTTTTTCAGGGATTTCAAATCAATTTATATCATATTAGACAATTAAAGTCCGAACTGATGAAAAAATTGAATACATCTACTACTATTACAAAGATGTGAATATCATGCAAATTGGTTTCTTTCAGATGAATAAATATTTTATTTAGGTTAACTATGAGTAATGTATGTATGCCTAATTTTACTGAACATACAATTTAACTGAAGGTGTTCATACCTGAGGCTGTAGCAGAAAGGTAAATTTTCTATGAATCATTATTCAATTTATGCATGATCATGTTCCATTAAGATATTTAAAGAACATGTTTGTCAATAATTTTCTCAAAATCCTATATATGACCTAGAGGGACTCTATGACTCACAGTCACTTAAATGAAATAAAAAAAGTTCTAACATAAAATTCATTACCTAAGTCGATTACATTGACTTTTGAGACTTTCATGTTTGATGTGAGTAGGAAAAGTAGGTATAATGTTCTATAGCTATAGAATTAAGTGATTTCCCATACCCCATAACTACACAAAAGCGATTGTTTCAGTTCCTGTGGTTTTCTTAATCATTCTTAGTCCCATTGCAGTTTCTTTCTGTATAAAGTATTGAAGTGAATGAATATTATTATTGTAGAAACTGAAAGAATCAAAGGATATATTTAATTTTAATTTTTTTATGTTATTCAATTGCACTATAAATGAGATAGGACCAAGAATTGATTCTTGTAGTACACCCCTATTCGAAATAACTTTTTATTACAAACAGGAGTGTACTGTTTCGTCTTACTTCACACATTTCTAGTTTCATTTTTCAATTTTTATGATTGAAGACTAAAAACTCATATGATAGAACTGACCGATACTTGATGAAAATCCCTTATAATGCATTCAATTAAAAAATACTTCAAAGTGAGATTTCCACTTGGCAGTCTACAAGACTGCGACACGTGTTTCGCTATACAATAGCATCTTCAGGCGTCACATGTCTCGTTTTTGTAAACTGTCAACTGGAAATCTCACATTGAAGTGTTTTTTCAATGCGTTAACTTCCTTAAGAAATGAATGATGCTGCTATATGTTGTTCTAAATCCATGGTGATTTTCAATAACTAGTGAACGGTTCCTAAGAAAACTGATGAAATTGTGTAGAAACGTATGTCAATTCATAAGTTGAAACTGCCTTCTGAAATAAATAGAAATCAATATTGAATGAATAACAATCGATGGTAAACGATTCCCTTCAAAATAGTTTTTTCGTGCTATCCTCACTACTGTTACTATCCTCATTTTTTTTTTCTCTCCTCATTTTATCAATTTGAATAGTCTTGAATATTAGCTATGTGTGAGTATCATGAAAGAATTAAACTTTCCAGACAGACATAAACTGTTCTGTATAATAAATTCATTTCTGAAAGACTCACATTCCATGTGCTCTGAACTTGGAAATGAAACTGACCTTGTCGATGCTTATCTATATTTATACGTTGCCGTGGTCTGTTTGGTTTATTTAGCGGAGGAAATATTATTTTTTCATCATTTCATTTGTCCTTACTGGTTCTAATTGTTAAATCACTAGCAGAATGATTTCTTTAAATTCATCTCAGAACTGTATACTAAATGGCTAAGTTTAAACATTTTCGGGTGCAGATTTTCAAATTTAAATTTGAATCTAGTGGATTATACAAGTCACATTAACGTTACTGCTCTTCCGATTGAATCAAGAGATAAAATAAAATTCATTGCGATAAATGTCTGACCCTGCTCTGTGTTCTGTCAACTCGCATTCAAATGCCTGCATTTCACTTGGTAAAATCCGTTCTTAGTCCCAGAAGATTAAAAAACCGTACAGGGTAGAAAAAGAAGAATCAAAAGTGCGTACACGAAAACTATTTCAACTGATATTGGATCTCCCGTTAATATCAGGGGCTGTTTCCTCTTGGGAATCGAAGTACGCCTAAACTTATCATTGGAAAATAGAAAAACACCCCAGTCGAGGGATTCAACGCGGGAGTCCTCTGAAGATTGATACTTAAAGCTATACATTTTAGATGAGAACTGAATTAGTTAAAAGTTTTGCCTGGTCAAAGCTATCGCGGATTATTGCTTTATCATGGTTTCCAGTTTAGAAATCGAGTTGTATAAAAAAGTTTCGACTACAGTCTTAATACTCTTATGAATTTTTTAACGATTTCCAAGTACTCTGTGAAATCAGTTTGAATATTCAAGTAATTTTCATGGATTATTGATACACTGACACATCACTTGATGCAGATGACTACTCATAAGTAGCATTTTTGTCGAGGAAGCAGTTTGGATATTATCAGTAGTAATAGCCCAAGGGTACTGATAGTTACAAAATAATTAACACTACAGAAAAACATGAAAAATGTATTCTCATGTCCATGGTGAATTTAAAGACCGAAACTACACTATTCATTTAGCACGAATATTTTAACAGAAAGCACATTTTTTTCAAACAAGTACTTCTCCCAATCACCAGAACTGTAATTCTCTTCAAGACGCGCGTTTCATCAACCAAGTTAACGTCTTCAGGAGATGAGGTGATTTAAAAAAGTACTTGTTTTGTGGAAGATGGCTCATACTTTTTTCAGAAACTCGATTATTCTTCAAATTTTGCAAATTTTACTGAAAATCAGTATGTGTACATACAAGGGCTTCCATCACTGATAATAAACTTTTACTAATTTTTTCAAAGATAACATAAATCATAAATTTGTAGAACAAATTTTACCTGATGCAAATGAGAAGTGAGTGATTCTTCGTACGATAAATTAAAGTAAATTTTTAACGCATGAGAAATCAATAAATGAATTGATTGTACACTTTACTTTATCTACATAAGATGAAAGATTATGTCGATCAATTAACAGAGGCCTCTCATTATTAGATAGCGATAGCTGTATTGATTTATTTTTTAATTCATCATTTTTTATCAACAGTGTAAGAATGAAAACGAATGTGTTTAGTGTTACATAACTCTTGTTCCCAGTGAAATTTGAAAGCAACGTTTTGATTAATATAACTGCTAATTTATTATTCCTCGGATATGTTGTGATTCTGTTCTATTTGAAAATATCGAATAATAAAAGATATTAACAACATAAATGCGATATACATCATTGATGGAGGATATTTATCACACTTCGTTGTGTGGGATAACGAAGAAACATTTAACGTTATCTTAGATGAATACGTTCAGTATGTGCGTTGACATTTTAGTCCCAGAGTTACTATCGTATGTGCTGGCTATAATGATTTTACCAGAAATATTAAAGAACTTCAGCAAAATCTTCATCTTCTGATATTTCATTTGATCAATATATGACAGTTCCTACCAGTCAACAGAGATTTCTTGCAAATACAACAAATCTTGATTCAATATTTCAATATTGAAAGAAAAGTTTACTGCTGAAAATATATCGGTAAAACTAATAATGATGCTGATGTAATGATAATAGCGATAGAGCAATTCAATTTAACAAACACAAACTATTGTTGTAGTTGAAGATGTTGACTTGCTCGCATTAATCACTGCTCGAACTCCAATCGAAAAAACTATTTTTAACCTGGAAAAGCTCAACATCAATCGGAAATATTTAGGAAAGAAAGTTTTTGGGCTTCTACATCTCCATCTTGATACAAAATATGTGGGAATCATCCAAAGACATGAAGGAAGCAATCAATCAAGAGAAGTAGCTAAAAACTTCCTTTCCCAAAAATTAATCTCTCCTAAAAATATACCCTTTCAATTCAAATCGGAAATATATTCATCTACTTTTGCAAAGTGTCAATATCATGTCCTATATTTACACGGAATATCTGGCTGTGGTAAGCCATTTTCAAGAGTGGTAAGACAAAAGTTTTTAAAATGTTTGGAAAACAAGATTTAGTTCAATGTGCAGGAGTTTTTGAAAAGAGTAATTCGACTCCACAAGAAGTTACCGCCAACGGAATTCGCTTTCTTCTCTGTATGTATGGAGCTCCTAAAAAAACAACGTGCTTAGATGAGTTTCGATATGCATGTTTCGTTAAAAATACTCGAAATAAAAAACAAGTGCAATTAATATGTCTTCCTCCAACCTCATCATCAAGTTTTTGGCATTGGTTTACAAAATCGATAACAACATTTATACCGACCACGAGTTAATTAATAGAAACATGCTGAAATTATGCAATTTTCTTTCACCGTCACTGTTCAGACCGAAATTTTCGTGTGTCTATATTCAAGAACACAAATTTCAAATATCAAAACACCCTTCCAACCGCGCTGTTGAAGGTATTACTGGTTTCGTGACAGGATAATATTCTGTTTGATTCATAAATATTCGCGTGTCAAACTGACTGATGTTTTTCGGATGATAGCTATCATAGACGCCACGAAGAGTTTATTGTACCAGGGTAATCGTTGAAGCGTGCCAGTCTAATTGTATTTTTCTGTCAAGAAATCAGAGTTGGATATTCTGATAAGGGGATGTCAAGTATTTTATTTGTATATATACCTTATTTCACATACAAACCATTCCCTATTCCATTGATAGAATAAATATTATAACGGCTTTAAACGAAAGTGAATATTTTCGTTCGTGTTGGTTGTCACGAAACAGAATTTCGTTTCGAATTCGTTATTTCGTAACAGGGAATTCGGGGAAATTACGAACGATATGTCTGTTCGTAAAGTAGTCAAAATATTGGTTTCATTATTCGTAGCTGGTTCATCTTTCATTTTACATTAAAGTAAAAATTATCATAGTAGAATGAGTCTATAAAGCTATGATAATGATCGTTCAAATAATTACTGTGGATAAGTTCCTTATACAGTGCAGACGTAAGAAATTCTCTGTCTCTTAACTTTTGAACATAACAAGATATCAAGGTTGGTCCAAATTTACATAGTAAGGCATCGTTTTTAGTACTTTCCGAAATGAAAGACATAGTTTTGCGTTACTTGTCGCCGAAAGGGCCCAATCAGCTTTTATTCAAATTAAAAGATGAGTTTTGTGATACCTCGTCTGATAGATAATTCAATTCTCTATTCAACTCTGTTTATTTCTGGAAATCGAATCAGCCGTTACTGAGTAATGTAAGGACTGCGATGCACAATATTATGGACAGACGAAAAGATCTATTAAAATAAGATATAAGGAACACTTAGCACACCTAAAATATGGAAGACCAGAAAAGTCAGCCGTCGCCCATCATATTTTGCAACAAAACTATTCCATAGACTTTAGTTCGACAAGTTAACCACAACAGGCATCTAGATGCCTACGAGAGTGTAGAAATAATTATGGCTTTATGTATTTTGAAAATCATGAATTTATTTCTTGGAACTGAAATTTTTTTGCTCTCAATCTAATTATTTGTATTTTTTGTGACGGTAAAATGTTCAGATGGCTTTACCAAGTGAAGAAGTGTTTATAAGGAAAACCAAGGTGTATCAATTTTCAATTCGAAATGATGTGGCCCTAATTTGAGGTAGAATATAACGGTAACACTTCTACAAAAAGATGGTTGATGATTATGTTGAATATTGAGTTTAAAATTACATGTAGTTGTTATTTTCTACTAAGATGTGTCATTTGTAATTGAAATAAATTTTAGTTTCATTTTAGGTTGGTAGGAATTCATCGCTACTCTTATTTCATAAAACATTATGTTAACCAGTATCACAGTATGAATGTGAGCCTTGGAAGTTCCACATAAAGATGTCTGGTAATTTCAGTGTATACTACCAAAACCGAGAGGTTTAAATAGTAAATCTGTTTTAAAATCTGTTTTCCCGTTTTCGTTACGAACGACAACTCTCAGAAGTTGAGAAACTTGTGCGAGCTAAGGACTAACGAGGTCTCACCTTTTAACGTGTGATTCCTAACACGCTTGCAGAATCATCCCAGCTTCAACCAGATAAATTCTCTCGAGAAAAATATCTGATCGAGGCGGGAATCGAACCCACGGTCTTCCGATCGTGAGTCGGGCGCACTACCACCGCGGCCAATTCCACAACAGTTGGTACAGTAAATTTACTTATGATGTTATAGCTGCCGTATCTGAAACATGGTTACGCGAGGGAGTCGAAGACGGTGAAATTGTAGATACATAAATATGTTTTATCTGGTACGAGCTGACAGAAATCTTGAATATACAAACAAGTCTACGGGACGAGGTGTTTTACTGGCTATCAGAAAGATGTACAAAATATTGCAAGTAGTTAGAAACGCGACACTTTTTGAGGAACTAGTTGTGCAGGTGAAAGTTTATGGTCGTAAGTACACACTGTGTGCGTTATTATGTACCTCCGAATAGTAATATTAATGTTGATGAATCGGTCTTGGACTTGTTGAAAGGTAATATAAATAATTTTGAAAAGACATATATTTTTGGAGTTTTCAATATACCTGAAATAACTGGTAGAATCGCTGTCTAACTCCTGGCGAAAAATTTCAATTTTGAATGATTTCATGAATTTCAATACTTTTCAGTTATATTACGAATGCGTGCTCAAATGTAAGAATCTTCGAAATAGAAAAAATCCCATTTGGTTTGATGGAAAGTTCAAAGGATCCCCAAGATGTAGCCTTGCAAATATTTGAGGATATGATAGTTTTCGACTTTTTCCGTGATTCTTGATATCACTGATAGCTAAGTGACTGGTATATATTATTTGGAAGATTGTCCTTGCCCTTTTGTAGACTACGGAACAAATCCCGTTAAATAACTGTTTGTTTTTCAAGTTATTTTGCCTATTCAAAGTACGTCTCAGCGTATTTTACAATTGTAAGTTATAACAAATATAACAAATTGAACATTACTAACAAATGTTTACACATTTCCTACATTATCTTTACTATTCAAGTAATCAGTGCAATATACAACCAGTAACACCTGCGGTGACAGCAAGACAAAAGAAAATTAAATACGTTTGAAGGTGGTTGACAGTGTTTCGTGGTGCATTTCATCAGTTCGGACTTCCATTGTCTTATATGCTGTTAATTTTTACAC
>NW_019290576.1:26830-60840 GCF_000500325.1 Leptinotarsa decemlineata | reverse complement strand
TGATGACTGGACAATGAGAAGAAAAAAAATTTCTATAGTAAATGTTCAAAAACGTTTCCACCAGCTTCCATATAATGGTAGAAACGAGCTTCCATTGCAGCCCTCACATGGTTGAGAATCTCGGGAGTTATTTCTCTGCAATGTCTCATGATATTCTCTCTCAAATCTTCTAATGTTGTTGATTCTATCTCATGCACTTCAGACCTCAAATGACTCCGTAGAAAGAAATCTACAGGAGTGAGATCCGGAGACCTTGGTGGCCATTCTGTAGGACGTCTTCTGCCAATCCAGTGACCAGGAAAATGATCATTCAAAAATTGTCTCACTGGAGCTGCATAATGAGGAGATGCACCATCCTGCTGAAAAATTATTTCATTTTCGAATAAATTTATATCCTCCTCAAGTGCCCTATTGATGCACGGTATTATTCGATTATCCACCATATCCAAATATTTATCACTAGTCAAATTATTATCAAAAAAAAAGTCGTATGATGTGGTCACCTAAAACTCCTGCCCAAACATTCAGTTTTTGAGGTCGTTGGGTATGAACTTGACGGTATAAATGAGGATTCGTATCACTCCAATATCGACAATTTTGTTGAATCACCTATCCATTCAATGTACTAAACGTACATTCATACAAGAAATTCTGATGCAAGTTAATCCGTTCAGTGAGACTTTCGATACGTCTATCGAAATCATCTTCGTTCAATTAATGAACTAGTCTAATCTTATATGGATGACATTTCTAATCATGAAGGATCCTGAAAACATTTGTACGACTGATTCCTGATTCCCGAGATAACTTAGTAAGAGATTGCGACTTTTCCATTAGTCCATCGTGCACTAAAACTGCAGTACAAATAGCTTCATCGTTGACAACTCCTGAACAGTTATGCTTTCTATTGTTAACAAATCCAGTTTCCATAAATTTGTTCAATAATTCCGAAACGTATGTGTGTCGTACATTTTTTCCTGGATGATTATCATTGAACATACGGCAGGCGCTCTAGCATTATGTCCATATTGGTAGTACAAACTCACTATTTCAATTCGTTCTGGAAGCGAATAAACCATTGCTTCTCAAGAATTGAGAAAAACAGAAACACCAATTGTAACTTCATTTGGTAGTTAATCGTTATTGTAGAATGAGACAAATACAAAATGAAGACAATATCGAATTCAAACTTAACTAGACAAAATAAGACTTTTTTGAAGTATAGTTCACAAAAACACATATATGAAACCTAGGTGATAGCAGGGGAGCTCACAATGCAAAATAGAGATTTACTCGAGCGTCATTGAGACATATTAGGTTGCAAAGCTTAGATGATAAGAAGAAAAAAATGTTATATAATATATACCTTTTCATCGGTGGGGAAAGCGGCTATAGATTTTTAAATATGTAAAAAAGTACTGTTGCATGGATGTACTCGAGCGCGTCAGATATTGATAGCATCAATGTCCTATGTATTTTTAATAATGATGGTATGTTAATCTGGTCGTTTGCATGATGTGGGTGGTTGTACGTAAGGGTTAAAAGTGAAAAGAAATCAAATTTAATCGAGAGCGTCAGATTTTCTAAGGGGGTGTTAAGTGCAACAAAGAAAAAGCTCTCTTCAATAATCTGACGATTTCGATCTGACGCAAACTCGCGGCCATTATTATGATGTGCAAAAAAAAATTTGCCATTTTGAAATACTCAAGAAGATTAAGATATATATGGTTCATCTTTATGTTGTAGACGTGCTGTCTCATAATCTGACGATTATCTAGAGGGATTCGCTCAACTAATCTGATACGTTATCCCTCACAGGCGGCCTTATATATGGGGCTCATATTTGGTGGAGGTACTTAACCGGGTACAAGGTATCCCCCTGTATATTAATCTGCCGCGCTTTAGTGAATCCCGAAATCCCCGCTTGGGCTCTCCTATTATAACGGATTTTACAGAAGTTCATTCATGGTGGCCTGTTTCCAACTCAAATGATTTTTAGCTTCCAAACTATGAGCCTCAGACCATGATGTATTCTACTTTGTTGAAATCTGTTCATCATGAAACATCTGATAATGCAAAACAGTTGATCTATTTAAAAAAATGGTGACATGCTCTGGGGGTGCGATAGAGAAAGGTAGATCAAATGTGAATGTCAAAATGTGTCTCCCGTAATACTATTGTTGAGGTGTTTTTTCCTGCAAATCATTATACCAGAAGTTATGGAATGCACTGTATATATTATTATTATCGATTTTATTGCAAAACTATATTCAGTAAAAGAGTACATACAGTTTATTGATATTCACAACTGACTTCTATAATTGTAATTATTTGGATTAAAATGAATAAATAAATAATTCAAATAGCTAATCTGTGAAACGAAGGGACCCTTCATTAATTGCTCACTCTTTGCCACACCCTACATGAGGTAAATTCTGCCGCTGTTTTGTTTTAATGAAGTCTTTGATATATAGAGGCGGATTGGTAGTCATTTGCAGCTGGGCCTATTTGTGATGTAATCAGAAGATCGGAGAGAGGGTGATACTTCCATGTTATTTTTTGATTGATTCAGTCGTTACTTGATGAAGGTCCATAGTAATTTCATAAACTATACCTTACGATTTAATCCTCACAAACTTAATTTTCAAAAAATATATCACATGTTTCGCTATCACAATAGTAGTTCATTACGAAAAAATATTTCTATGAATAATATACCCGTATGCGATACTGGGATATTTCGTCATTCCGTGTTTGAAAACATTTTTGCTCAACGTAGATTATTGTAGATTATTCCTGTATGAAGTTTTTTAATAATTTTCATGACATTTTTGTATTCATCATAGAGTATCCTAAACAAACTGTCATGAAATAAATCCTTTTTTTATATTCCCGAAATGGGCGATCACCTGAATATCTATTGAATGGTCTATAATTCATTGAACTCTGAAATTTCATTTTCCAAGTTTATACTGGGAAAGTTTCATGTGGACAATAATGTATTTCGTGTTTACTGATTCTCATATTTTCAGTTTTTCTTAGGGAAATTACATTATGAATGAAATATGGAGTGTTTCATTTGAAAAAATCGAGTTTTAGAATTTTGATTCATGAGGTCGAATTATTTTTAAATAATGAAAACACTCCATGTTCAGGATATCTTCATTACAAAACAGACTTTACAAATAAATTCTCATTACATTACATTTTCAAAAGTTATTCCCCGACAGAATCCGAATACGGCCAGAAATAGTATAATAACAAAAAACCCTAACTACTATGCACCCAACAGGTAATGTTGTATATTGAAGAATATTTTTATATCGTCATTCCTTCATCTCAAAACTGATAATGGAAGCTCGATGTGAACGTTCTGTAGATTAAAACAAAAACCCATTCCATCTTGACGACTCAAACGCTCTCCTGCATCATCCTGTAGAAATTAAATGTTCCAGCTATAAATCCTTACCTCTATATTGCAGGCGGCTGCTTGTCGTCGCCACCTATGATCGCTCTACCGTTAGTCTGGTTCTAATTAATGGCCGGCGCAAAAATAAAAGCCGCCGACTTCAATATCACGTTCCTTTTATAAAAGCGATTTTCTGTGCAGTATTTTATCAAAAATGCTGATATTACTCCCATTTTTTATTCCACCGCTTAGTGCTACTGAAGGTCTCTTTCCAATTTTGTATGTAATATATTAATTTATTATCCAGAATTTCCAGTAAGTGCAAAATAAAAAATATTATAACGTGATTGCTGTTCACACGTGAATGATGAAAATGATTTTCATGAAGAACATATCACTTATTTAGGATTTAACATGATATCTATCCAATGAATGTGACTAAAGGTACATAAAGATGAGATCGGTTCTTTATTATCTGTTGTTTTCATGAGCGATATATCTATATTTCTTTGTACAGCACGTACATAAATAAAATAATAAATTCATTTCCTACTAGAAAAAGAAAATCATCGTCATATTTTTTTCGAATTATATGAATTTTCAAAGATGCTTTTATTTTGTCGCAGGAATGATGCAAGCTCTCCCGATTTTTCAAAAGTAGTTTGAATTTCTGAAACTTGTTTTCCAACGTTTTACATTGATTTGTATTAATATTTTTATACTTGCCTCTGATTTATGAATTTGAGTGAGGTTAGAGTGATGCAGATTTGTTTGAAACCTGTTTATTAAAGATTTTTCAATCATATAAAATGGCTCAAATGTTGGAGATAATTTTCCCAAATTTCAATATATTTCGTTCTCCTGCATACTCTTCAAATCCTAAAATAGTTTTCACTACAACTTTTTTATTTTTTCGTGGGAAACTGATGCCACTGCATCGAGATCTCTTTGCTCACAACTCACATAGGGAAACTGATGGTTTGAACCTAATTCTGACTGACTCATATTTATTTGTATCGAGAAAAAATTATGATCGACCAATCTTCACCAATTTACTTGAAAAAATGATATTATAATAGCGACAAAAATACAAACTTATTAATGATCATCAAGATAAACAATGTACTTGTCTCTAGTTAACAACATCGATCTCAGATGGAGTATTGCTTATTTTGAAATCCCTATAACAAGCATCAGTACTCCCGTCTCCACTAGTCATAACGTATAATATTCGCAGTTACGTTACGGGTTATTTGCTACGAATGGATAAGTTTTTGATTGTTTGAAACCGTTTTCTGCCAAAAAATTTGACAGAATTAAACTCAATTCAACTTAAATAACTTTGATGAATTCAGTAATTGAATGCTTAATCTTCCAATAATGAGAACCAGACGAATTTGTAAATAGTTTCATATATGGATGAGTAAGAAAAACCGAAAATGTTCTGAATAGGAACCGTAGCCCAAAAACACAGTAACAAATAGTGCTATTTCGGAAACGTTCACCTTTCGCTAGAAAAAATATTGATTTCTCTGGTGAAGCCTTGCTCGATACTGTCATGAACACTAAATAGGTAGAATTGTCTATCAAAAAGAAAATACCTTCACTCGCGGTATCCTCAGAAAATATAATAGGCGTTTTCACTCTTTTTTTAGCGACGAATTGATTTCTTACTTTATCTCAACAGAAATCTACTGAATTATGTTTGTGTTCATTTTCGGAAGGTTTACATGTTTGCCTGTAAAGCTTCGAGAATTTACTGAAATGATCTCGATCATGGAATAAATAGCGAATACTCAAGAACACTCTATTCGCTTCGACCCGTCTAAGATGTATATCAACGAGTCCGTCATATCTATGCTTCAATTCAATCCTCATTATGCAAAATGAAGATTTAATTTTTTCCTCAAAGTCTCTAATTCACAGTAACTTTTTGTCTATCAAAGAATAATATTCAGTTGAGAAAAGCATGCTGTATTTGAACATTATTTTGAAGTAAACCTCCTCATTAATTGAATAAAATTAATAATGTCATATTTCTTCAGATGTCACCGAACCTACCAACAAATATCAGTCCTAACTTCCAAAAAAATTCATAGTTGACGAGAAAATAATGGCTTAGGTTTCTTTCCTCCATATATCACAATACTACCGACAAGAATATTGTAATTATATAGCAAAGCATTCACGCGATGGTAAAAATAAGATTAATTAACAGTTGAATGTAGATTTTCTACGTTTCTGTCTGGAATAGTTAGAATGAGTAAATTGTTTGTTGAAAATGACAAAGTAGGCGATACGACACATTTATTACATGGTTCATATCCGTATACGATGAAAAATCGATTATCCAAATTGAAATGTCATATATTTTCCATTGTTTTCTATCCATTTTCGAATAATTCTAACTTGATTTGGATATTTTGAACGAAGTTTCACTGAAAGAACCAAAAAAACAATAATACGTCCATCAAATAAAATAATGAGTTTGTAGGATCTGATAATTAACGGGGACTTACCTTCCATTGTGCGATTTCTAGCACGGATCAGACAATACGCAGTGAATAACCATTGCCTCAGAGTAGGGATCGATTCCGCATTCACGATAGCGATTGATTCAGTGCATCGATCAATCGGTTATTTTCTGATCAAATGAAGAATATACTTTTATTCTGAATGAGGTCAACGGTTGCTATTAAATGGATGAAATTTATCATATTTTTAGGGATGGATAGACTAAGCAGATACTTAGCAGTGTGGGTTGGATTTAACTCAGTGTTAGAACCTTCAATAAAGCCATTTGAAAATCAAATTCATCCGAATTTCGGCCTGCTATTATGGTGTTGAAAGATTTTAAGATTTTGAAGTTTCATGCTTTTCATAAATGACTTCAAATTCACTTCAATTTTTTCAATTAGTTAGTGGAATACATAATTTGATTTTTTTTGCCGAGCATGATGCATTTTGTTGCGATCTTTTTTTGGAGCTGTCAATTATCAACAGTCTAAAGAATGTTATATTCTGATAACAACATTTGCTTATATGTCGACTAATATGAGATAATACTAAAAAAATCACTCTTGTGAAACAGAACTATGTTTAGAAATTAAATTTGGCGATTTTCAATTAAGTAGGATTATTCATATAAATAAAATAATTTCAATCCTCAGCCATATTAAATAAACATTTCTCATTTTCAAACAATCGTGTACCCGATATTTTTACAATGTGTTCATTTGTTGTCGTTAATTATAATGAGGAAATGAATAACAAATAATATCAGTGGAAACAAAATCAAAGGATGATTTGTTCAAAATAACCTTCACCTAGTTTCATACAACAATTTAGTCTACTCTCGAAAGCGTTCCGTATATTATTCAAGATGTCCGGAGTCAGCAATCGGCATTCCCGAACAATTATCTGTCGTAGGTCTTCTAGATTCATAGGCTTATTAGAGTACATTTTCGACTTCAGGTGCCCCCAGAGAAAGAAGTTTATCGGTGTGAGATCAGGTGATCTAGCTGGCCACTCCACTGGACCCCTTCTACCGATCCATCGCATTGGAAAACGTTCGTCCAAAAACTGTCTCATCCGAAAACTGTCTCATCCGAACATCAAAATGTGGGGAAGCACTGTCCTGCTGGAATGTTGTTTGATTTTCTACTAAATTGTCATCATTTTTTAAAATTTGTATGGTCATAGGATCTAAACAGTCTTGTAATAGATTCAAGTATGTGTCTCCATTGAGATTACCTTCACTGAAGAATGGTCCAACAATATGATTAGCAAGTATGTCGGCCCAGAGTTTCGATTTTTGTGAATGTGAGTCCACCACCAATTGAGAATTCACATCGCTTCAGTAACGACAATTANTTCAACATTCAATTTCTCAATAATGAATAAACCAATTTCGAAAAAAATTACAGAAGTAATAGGGGACAAAAGACCTCTCAAATGATGTATCACTCGACCCCCCATGCCATTGAAAAAAATAGGGGGGTAGTTGCTGACCGCAGGGGGTGAAGTTTCGGGTATGATTTCCATATCGGAATTAGTCCCCCTAGAAATAAAAATTGAAGTGTTTTTTGAAATTTTCGATTACACGTCCGTTTATGACTTACAGGGGTGGTCAACTTTTCGTTGTAACGCCCTGTATGTTTGTCCCTACTATGCCTATTGTGAATTATGGAAAGTGATACATTGGGATCTCAAAATTTCATTGATAAATTTCCATTTTTTTTCCGCAATACCATGCGAGAGTTTATCGGTGTGAGATCAGGTGATCTAGCTGGCCACTCCACTGGACCCCTTCTACCGATCCATCGCATTGGAAAACGTTCGTCCAAAAACTGTCTCATCCGAAAACTGTCTCATCCGAACATCAAAATGTGGGGAAGCACTGTCCTGCTGGAATGTTATTTGATTTTCTACTAAATTGTCATCATTTTTTAAAATTTGTATGGTCATAGGATCTAAACAGTCTTGTAATAGATTCAAGTATGTGTCTCCATTGAGATTACCTTCACTGAAGAATGGTCCAACAATATGATTAGCAAGTATGTCGGCTCTTGCTACTTGTCTGATAGATTGTCGATTATCCATTTGTACATGTCCTAAAACTGCAACTTCAACTCCGTCATTTCTGATAGGACTGGATACTTCATGTTTTCTGTTATGAACAGAAACAGAAGTTCGAAACTCATCCATTAACTGTTTAACGTATTGATGGCTCACGTCGTGGTCTGGATGATTCGTATTATAAATTCTTGCAGCAGCTTTAGCACATTCATTATTTCGATAATGATTTGCAACAATTCCAATTCTTTCTTCAGTAAAATAAATCATGTTGTAACACAGTGAACAAGGATGACTGAATAATAATTCGTGAAGATTGACAATGGCCAACTATTTATTTTTTGTTTTTTTAAAAAAATGAACATTCATCTATGAATATTCTTAGATCCAATGGTATTCGTAAAGATTATTTCCTGAAATATTTTCAGCCGAATACATCGATGTAAGAACAAAATATTGATTCTCAACTTGAATCAATTTTATTACCTGAATTACGAGAAATTTCAACAGGAATATTTGTTTGAACGTATTCTTTTCGATTTCAATGAAATTCTGCTATTCAGAAAAATGTTTGGATTCGAATAAAAAATGTATTTTTATAGCAATGAATTTCGACTAAGATATCGAGTTTTCTGAAAATCACATATACAAGGAATCCGGTATTCCCCGTGTGTTGCTAAAGGTTTTCTGGGGTCCTTAGCCGACCTCTGATAGTTTTTGTTGGCCTAAATATTGGAGAATTCGTGCGGGCCAAACGAACCAGGAGAGAGAACACCATAGCAATCCCACTTGGGCTGGTCAAGGGTAAAGCTTTCCTTCCCTATGTAAAAAATGTTACAGACCGGAAACCAATATTCAGGACAAGAAAACCTATCAGACAAATTCAAATATCAGCTAAGGACCCCAGAGAACTTTTAGCGATACCCAGGATATACCGGATTCTTTGTAGCTGTGGACCGGTCTACATTGGAATCACGAAAAGAAGTTTAGGTACTCGACACATCAGTTGTAGCCGAACATGCTCAACGATGAAGGCACTCACATTACCTCATTCGAAAATACAGTTATACTCGGTAAAACTCAAAATTAGTATCCAAAAGTATATATAGATAGGCAATATGAATTCAAAAACACGGATAATTTCAATAGAAAATAAGAGGCAATATACATCAATAAAATTTGGCTACCTGTCCTGGAAGATACACAAAAAAGTCACGTAATTCAATCAAGAGAAATCAAGCCACGCCCACTAATAAAAAATTGGATTCAAATACCAGTATCGAGTTAATGCGTTCGGAACAACAGGAACAACAACTCCAGCACCAACGTGGGCACCGTGTCAGTTACCACCACATCGTTTTCAATAATGTCTACCGCAGTAGTAGACGAAATGTCAGGCATTAAAACCTGCAGACCTAGGCCAAACAAACAAAAAAATATATTTCAAACAGTTATCTTCGGCCGTGAAAGTTTACATTTATTACTCACATATAATTTGTTGCTATTTAAGGTGAAGTTTGAATTGAAGGGTTGTTGTCTTATTTTCGTGAATCAGTGAAGAGTGGCAATTCGATTTTCATTTCAGTCTTTTGTATCTGTTCATTGTATTGGTTTTATTCATTTGAGTTGTCTAAGTAGAGTTAGGGTCTAATCATGATATCAAATTGAACATGTAAATTTATGTAGAAACATTTATGCAAAGTTTTAATCTTTAGTCACAATCTTATTTGAATATTTGATTACATTGGTTCAATTTGAATAGGACAGTGACAGAGATTGAAATTGTGAGAGTGATGCATAACTAGGTCCTGAGAGTTTCGTATGGTACAAGAATAATGACTACTAGATATTAATTTCATGGCTATTAGTATTATCGCTGTTGGGAAGAAGCGTTTTATCGTTGTAAAACTCTGTTTTGGTGGCCTAGCCTTTAATTATTTAATCATATCATAGGTTTGAAGAAAATTATCACTGTACTCTAAAAAGTACATTATGTTTTTGAAAAGCCCAAGGAATCAAATATCGTTATTGTCTTCACACCAGATATTTATACGATAATAAATACTGTTTAATAATCAAAGTACGAAAACCACTTCTCAATTTCAGAAGTTTGAATTAATTCAGTGGTACGTTAAAAGCTTTTTAAGTGTTAAATCATTTCCCACCTCGTGTTTCTGTTCAAATTTCGTGGAAATCGTTGTTGTAATCCTCTATACTTTCACTTCGCTAGTGAAGCTTTTAACCGTTCCACTTTTACGAGGATCTTGTTTTCGGCAAATATTGACATTGATGTTCTCCTATACGCTTGCTCGTCAGTATTGGGTTTCCTGCACGCATATCTAATCGTTTTGTCAAGTATACATTACCTACAGGAACAGTTCTCTTTATTTTGTCATCAATTTAAAACAAGCGTTTCCTGAAATTGATAAATTAGGAGAAGAGTTTGTTTTACATAGGAAAATCAATCTCATACTGATATAGATTGTTACTCGGTTATTTCGGCAATGATTGAGTAGAGATTGTATTCTTTTTCGAAATATGTTCAATAGTAAATAATCATTTTTTATTTTGTTTCATTCAACTCTATTGGGCTAATTTAGGATAAACATCTCAAATTATAGTAATTGAATTAATTATAGCCTATATATTGTATCTTTCGATAACCAAGTTAGCATCATCTCCTGATTATGTTAATTTGGTTATTTTGTTTTAATTTCTGGATAATTGAAGAAACTATTGTTTTCTTGTATGTTGGAGGTATGTTTGTGTCTGTTATAAATTTTAACTAGGTCCAACAGAACGTCGATAAAAAAACCTAGTGAATAAAAAGTTAGTTCAACGATTAGATCTATATGACAAACTAGAAATCAATAACTTGTTTCAATTCCACACACTGAAATATTTTTGGATTCTGATACACAAATGAAGAAAACTTGCTATTTTTTAAGGGAAATTTCAGGTTATTTAACTTCGTTAATATATATTCATATGAGGGTGTAAATTAGATGAGCATAATCTTTGTCAACTAGATCAAGTGTATATTTGGGATTTTGATTACTGCAAACGATTCAAATTCAAATCTGAATTCAAATTTATACCCAGATTTTTCATAGAATCAACGAACAAAAACATTTTGGTAAAACTTGTTCGAAAAATATATCCTTATACTCTTATAAACAGAAGTCGAACATTTCGAGAAAAACACCATATTCCTGCATACTTCAATAGAGCTTAAAATTATCTTTCATAAAATTTAGCACACTTGATGTTTTGCTAGAGTCATCTTTGAAATACAGGACTTCTATGTTTTTTCATGTAGACTTTGAAACGCACACTTTGATCAAGTAGGCTTTGGACGTAGCGGCGATAAAACAGAAAGAAATTGTAGTAGTAGCTATCAAATGTTGAGACAGCTTTTCACAGCAGTAATTGAAACGCACAGTTCCAATAAAACTGATAACAATTTATACTATATTTACTACTGATAAATGAAACTTCAGCAATAATAAAGAACAAAGAATGAAATATATTTCTTCAGAGGAGGTATTCGAAATATCTACCAACTTCTCCAGCACACAGGCGACACCTTTTCTGAACGTTTTTTGCCGAATTATCTAGTTCAATAGAAGTGAGAGAAGCAAAACTGTGCATCACTGCCGCTTCCAGGTTAAAATCCATAGGCGTTAGGTCCGGTGACTTGGCCGGCAAACGGTTGATTCCTTGGGTGGATATCCAATTATTACCTTAGTTTGCAGCCAAAAAATTGGCGACAATTGCAGTGTTGCAGTGTCGTATATTCATTTATGTCATTTTTTTGCTTTTCAAAAATCATGTCCTTTTTGGAACGTGATTTGGAAGAGGGTTAACTCTCAATGATAGTGACTTCGATATTTCTTAAAAATTAAAAAAGTTAGTTGTTTCTTTCAGATGAATAAACCATGTTCTTCTAGAATGAAAGTTAATTGATTTTATCTTTTTTTTTCGGATAGTGTGAAGGTCTATTGATTGAAGGAGAAAAACTTGATTGATGTTCATGTTCCATTCCATGTATCCTCGGACGATTTTTTTACGTCAGACAAAAAAAATCTTATTGTGAGTTTTGTTATCTCAAGAAGGTGTCTTCTAAAACCATTATTATAATTCAATCAACTTCAGAGGAGAAGAATTTATTAGAGAATTAGTTTGAACGCATGCAGAAGTATATCAGTCTTGAACGCGACAGTTCTTTGAAAAACAATGAAATAATTTGGTTCCAGGAAAACTTTCCTTCTACTTTTTGTGAAAACTTTAATGGTGACTCTAGCAACTCCCTGAGAACAGGCATAGAAACAACTTTATCGTCTAAAATATCGTCAGATGACCCATATCAACGTAGGCCCAAATCTAATATCTGACCTGGGATCTCGGCTTATCTCGACATATGGAAAAATGTGTAAATTTCCGTTCTAACACACTATAGTTACCTAATTTCGACCACCCCGAAACGGACTGATTTATGAAAATGAATGTTCTCCCTTAATGTGGCACATTTGTTAGGTACAGTTGATTAAATTTGTCCGATCCGCGTGAATGGGTTTGCGGCTTGATAAGGTCCCCTACACGGGTTTACAGAACCGCGCATTTGATAAGATGACAACGAATGGCTGCTTTTATTGAACGAATCTCAACGCTCCCGTGATAAATACTTTTATGGGCTACTCGAAAAGTTATTCGAGATATGAAATACAAAATGTAGATCAGTATTAATGGTGAAAAAAACAATTGGGTCCTTTGTTGTAACGTTTCAGGTTTGGATACTAGGGATACTAGGGAAATTCAATTTTATACCCTCTTAGTACTTATCGTTTATACAGATTATCTTGATGGTGAATTATAATAGGCATTGTGTTATTATTGCTTCATATAAAACTATGATAAAATTAACGGTAAAAATAACTTTATTTTGAAAATTAAATTTTATAAAGTTCAAAATGTGATCCTTTACATGTCATTACGATGTCATCGATGACATAAGCAGATCAAACTTATTCCGTGACATTCAAAATCGTAATTCATGAATGAATTGTGTGTATTTTCTATAATGTTATCCAGATTGGTACTGAAGAGCCTTGGGGCAAGTGTCTTACGACGAAACATCGATGTCTACCAGTGAGGATGACAGTGTTCCATGTAAGTGCAATTTGTTACCATTCATTCAAAGAAGAACTCTTGTGAATGATATCTGATTTTATTCCATAATGAATGTTTGAAATACAAACTGAGTAGAGAAAAGTATCTTCTGTATAATTCAGTGTTCATATAGAAGTATTTGTTTCGAAAGAATTATTTTCTTTCGTGTAATTCAATGTTTATATGAAAGTAGCTGTTTCAGGAGGATTTTCTTTCAGTTTGTGTCTGAAAGTTACTTCTTTGCATGATCTACACATTCATGTATAGAGTTTCAAATTGATTACTTCCTTCCTTTCTTTGGAAGATTCTCTCATCCCTTTTTTTTTGTTTCAGATGGAGTAGTAGAAAGCCAAAAACTTTCTTTCCCAAAAAATAAAAATACACTTCAAATTAAATCTATCCAATTAATTTATTACTTCACAAAATTCATTTGATATATAAGAATACAATATGTAACTAGACCTGAAAAAATCACATAAATACAATTGTGTATTATTTATTTCATTTCCAGAACATGTAAATTAAAGTTTGATCTTGGAGATTATTATTCAATATTCATTTATTTCAAATGTGATGCTAGATTCAGGTGGCTCGGTGGAGCATATTTCTTAGAGGAAAACCTGTATGGAAAATTAATGTCACACAGATTCTCTGACTATTTCGAAATTCATGAAAGAATTAGTTAATGGGAAAGAAAGTTTTTGGCTTTCTACTACCTACTCCATCTTGATAAAAAAAATATGTGGGAATCTTCCTAAAAATATAACCCCTTCAATTCAAATAAGATTCCTTTTGGCTGGGATTTAATCAAATAGGTAAATGAATGTCATTACGATGTCATCGATGACATAAGTAGATCAAACTTATTCCGTGACATAAAAAATCGTAATTCATGAATGAATTGTGTGTATTTTCTATAATGTTATCCAGATTGGTACTGAAGAGCCTTGGGGCAAGTGTCTTACGACGAAACATCGATGTCTACCAGTGAGGATGACAGTGTTCCATGTAAGTGCAATTTGTTACCATTCATTCAAAGAAGAACTCTTGTGAATGATATCTGATTTTATTCCATAATGAATGTTTGGAATACAAACTGAGTAGAGAAAAGTATCTTCTGTATAATTCAGTGTTCATATAAAAGTATTTGTTTCGAAAAAATTTTTTTTTCTTTCGTGTAATTCAATGTTTATATGAAAGTAGCTGTTTCACGAGGGCTTTCTTCCAGTTTGTGTCTGAAAGTTGCTTCTTTGCATGATCTACATACACATTCATGTATAGTTACTTATTTGCAAATTGATTACTTCCTTCCTTTCTTTGGAAGATTCCCACTTCTTTTTATCAAGATGGAGTAGTAGAAAGCCAAAAACTTTCTTTCCCAAAAATTAATCTCTCCTAGAAATATAACCTCTTCAATTCAAATTAGTTTTTCTATTTTGACTTCCTGTATATGTGTCTTACTGCAGTTTGGATGGAAAGTACCATTCTTTCCGCGCTCAGTTTGATATCTGACACCTGATTTCATCTCAAGAACGAACGCACTCTTAAAATTTCGTCAGATTAGATGAAAACTTCATCTTGTTTCACATTTTAATATGTTGTAGTTCTCTTCTGTTGATTTCCTCTAGAAATGATGTCATGTAGATGTCTAATCCATCCGTAGATTAAGATTAAGTTATAACATTCATGACTTCCTGCACATTTATGGTAACCGAATAAGAGAAAAATTCAAGGCATTTTGTTGAACTACTAGGGGCAATCGAAGTCAAAGAGCAGGATCAACTGGTCAGTTTCGACGTGGAAAGCCTCTATACCAACGTCCCTGTAGAAGAAGCACTTCAAATCATATAGAGGAAGCTATCCGAAGATGAGGACTTGAAAGATAAAAGAAACTTACCGACAGAATAGTAATCATGGAATTACTAGGATGCTGTATACGAAACTGCTACTTCCAATTGAAAGACGAATTCTTTACGCAAGATGAGGGACTGCCACTTTCCGGTTTGAGTCATCTTCATCTTCATCTTCAACTCTGGCCATTGAAGAAGCCAACAAGAAGCCCCGAGTCTGGTTGAGATACGTGGACGACACCTTCATAATATGGAACCATGGGAATGCAGAACCAGACGCCTTCCTGAAGCACATCAACAACGTTAGTCCTTCCATCACTTTCACAATGGAGAAGGAAAAGACTTATTGTGGAAGGTGACCGACACAAAATGGGAAACATCTGTGTTTCAAAAACCCACTCACAGTATCTGAACAGTATCTGAACCAGGAATCCAAGCACCATCAATCGACTAAGAGAGGAATCATCAAGACTCTACTAGACCGTACTTTCGGGCTCTGTAATACAAAGGAATGTCTCGAAAAGGAACTAGGCATCATCAAAAATGACCTTCAACGAAATGGTTACTCCAAAGTGATGTTCAAACAGGCTTTTACTAGAAGGCAGCAAGAGCTCCAAGAAGAGAAGCCGCCTCAACCAGTACTTGTACTTCCCTACATCAGAGGATTGTCGGAGAGGATAAGAAGGATTGTGTTCAAGTATAACATCTGATCCTGCTTCAGATTTGGGACCACTATCCGTAGCAGCCTCACAAAAACTAGGCCACCAAATGCGGAATGCGATTCCAATAATTGCATTTACCGGATACCCTGCGAATGCGGAGAATCATACATCGGTGAAACTAAGAGGCCATTGAAAGTTCGCACTGCCGAGCATAAGAAACACACACATCGAGGAGAAACCAGCAGATCAGGAATAGCAGAGCATGTTTGGACACATCAACATAACATCAAGTGGGCTCAAGCTGAAATCATCCACAAGGAGGAACACTGGTTTAGGAGAAAATTTAAAGAAGCCGCATAGGTGTTGTCCAATAACGCATTTAGACAAGCTAGCGTAGAGATAGGTCCGCAACATATGGAAACCTCTAATCAAGCGGAACTCGACATAACTCCCGCCAAACGACCAGCTTCTGCTAAAACCGATGAAGCGGAGAGAGGGAAGAGGGGATAGGTGAAAGCACTCGAATGATCTATAAATAGTCAGATCTCGGAGGAATAAGTCCAGTTATCACCTGAAGACGATTGTGGATACTAACAATCGAAACGTCGTGAAGTAACTTGGTTTGGAATCTTTTAATTTCTATTTCTTGTTAATAATTTTTAATTTTCATCTCATGTTAATAGTTTAATTTTTTCTGGTTGTTGCTTGTATTTTGTTTCATTGTAATTTCAGTTTTTTTTTCTCAATATAATTGTTGTTTTTCAGCTTACTTCTTTTTTGATATTTTACAGATTCTTTCAGATATTTCAAATCAATTTATTCATCAATTTATTTACCAGTTTATACAATTTAGACAATCGAAATAATGAAATGCACCAAGAAACATTGTTAACTACCTTCAAACAATCATTAATAACGATTATTCTTGATAGGAAAGGAGTTTCCCAATTCAACTTTAACCAAAGCGAGTTTCGGCACCCTGTCACTATAACTAAAACAATAGATAATGTAGGAAATATATCGTGGGAAACAAAAAAAGCTGTAGATATGTACTATTCTTACAGTCTTATTTACTTATACTGAAGTTGTGTAGCTGACAGTCATCAGTACTAGCAGGCATGTTGGGATTGGCGTTTTTTTTATAAAAATTCTTTAGTACTTACGTAATACTTGGGGATAATTCGTTTTCCAAATAAATTCATGAGCTATTTTTAATTCATGTAATAAAATTTTGAGAAGTGTTTGCTTTTTTAACCATCAAGATGCCAGTCTTCATGTATACATGAGGTATACAATTCTCTTCAGATAATCTGTAAATCATATAATTTGTACATAATACTATCAGGCCTCTTCAATTCATAAATGCTCAGCTCTTTGGCCGAAATTGTTTCCTTTTTATTTTTTGTCGCTTTCTCCTGTTTTTCTTGTTGACATCCTTAATAGCTTCTGGTCATTATTATCTTCTGCTGAATCGTTTTTTATAGTAAAAGCAAGTCGTTTCTCATTAATAAAATACAAATTCCATGAAGCTTACGTTATATGGCTTACGTTATATGGCTAAATAAGCACGGCCCATTTTGTAGTTCTAGTGGTAAGTATACATTTTTTAGAATTTTATAGATTGCTGTATGATAAAGTCTGTAGATTCTGCTTCTAGGTACGAGTACCCTTTTCCATAAATTCCAAATCAATAGTATCCATGTACAGGGCTATTCAAATTCGTTTCTGTACATGGGGATCTCGTAAACGATAAGACATAGAGTGTCGGTTAAATCATGGCAAAGTTGCGTATTTTAGTGACCTATTCAATGATGTAAAGAAATTGAATATAGCTCTTTTGGTTCTGGAGATATACAGGAAAAACAAAAAAGCACAAATGATTTTTTGCCTATATCTTCTTTATTCGCAGGCATATTGAAAATCTGTCCACATTTTGCTATTGGGCTCTCAGAATATATCCATAAATCTTTTATACAGGGTGTCATCTGACTTGGGCCATCCCCATCTTTGAATTTTTACAGACAGACCTGTATTTTTTGTTGAAGTTTTTGGATCGTAGGCGTTCACTTCATACTGAGTAATTAAATTCAATTTTATATTTCGGGATTTTTCGGTAATATTCGATTATAGTTGTGTGAATTATTCCCTTTTAAATTACGGCCCTGGAAATTGGTTGACTGAGTTGAATAAAAACACAATAGCAACTTTCACGTCTCCTTATGTACTGTAGAGTTTTTCGAGAGTTTTTTTTTTCATTTTTTAAGCACCTATTCATATTTTTCCCATTGTTCTGAGCATTTTCTACAATGAACTTCGAATAAGAAAACCGTTTATTATTATCTGTGTTTTGACGAGCAAAAAAAAAATGGTAGCAATAATAACACCCGGAACGAACACTATAATTATAATGAAAATTGAAATGAAGTTGGTAATTTATTAACACAAAAAAATTAACTGTGCAATAAATGTTCGAATTGGAGTCCTTGGATTTACGCTGGCAGAGAGATAGAAAATGTGGAAGACTCGAGATTGAAGATTTTGAATGATTTCGCGACAATGCAGCAAATAAGTGTATTAAGGGCAATAAATAATATGAAAAACAGAGTTTAAAAATGTCTCGAAATGGAAGGACTCCAATTCGAACATTTATTGCGCCAATAATTTTTTTGGGTACCTATATAAATTACTTCATTTCAATTTTCATTACAATTATAGTGTTCGTTTCGGATGTTATTATTGCTATCATTTCTTTTTTTTTCTGCTTATTGAAACACATATAATATATTTTTGATGTAGATATGTTTCAAATAATCATAAAAGGTTTTCTTATTCGAAGTTCATGGTAGAAAACGCTCAGAGCAATGGAAAAAATATGAATAGGTACCTAAAAATGAAAAAACTCTTCGAAAACCTCTACGATACAAAGAGAGACGTGAAAGTTGTTATTATGTTTTTATTCAACTTAGTCAACCAATTTCCACGGCCGTAATTTAAAAGGGAATAATTCACACAATTATAATCGAATATTACCGAAACATCCCGAAATATAAAATTTAATTTAATTTCTCAGTATGAAGTGAACGTCTACGATCCAAAAACTACAACAAAAATACAGGTCCGTACTTAAAAATTCAAAGATGGGGGTGGCCCAAGTCAGATGATACCCTGTATAAAAGATTCATGGATATATTCTGAGAGTCCACATCAAGTGCCAAATAGCAAAATGTGAACTGATTTTCAATATGCGAATAAAGAAGATATAGGCAAAAAAATAATTTGGGATTTTTTGGTTTTTCCTGTATATCTCCAGAACCAAAAGAGCTATATTCGATTTCTTCACAAAATTGAATAGGTCTCTAAAATACGCAACTTTGCCATATTTTAGCCGACACTCTCTTATCGTTTACGAGATCCCCATGTACAGAAACGAATTTGAATAGCCTTGTATATACATTTGCTGATTGTGGTAATCATAACTTAATATTCTTCAAACGACATTTTTTGTGGAGGTCCCAATATTTTATACTGTTTTTTTGGGCTTATAACCTTCCACAATCTGAAAAAATAAAATATAAATCAATAGAGAATCTGCTGAAGTGTAGTAAAAGGCAAACTGAAAAGTTCACCTGAAAAAGTTACTGCGTAATATAAACTACTGGAAAGTCAAATTAGCTAGTAACTTGCCGTATTCATATATTTTGCCTACAAATTGAAAACATTCAATATTGATACTTTGCTTTCTCAAGTGGTTACATTTCGGAAAACAATCCTTTTCCAGTTTTGAAACGTGAAATTCACTATAAAAATCGCGCCTGAAGCTGAGATAGTTCTAATTTCTTCTGGCACATATATCAATATTTAAGTTTTTCAATTGATTTTTACAATTTGTAGCAAAATTCATTATGTAGTAACTTTTCAGGGTGGACTTTTCATTTGCCCTTCACTACACTTCAGCAGATCCTTCATTGATTTAGCTTTTATTTTTTCAGATTGTGGAAGGTTATAAACCTAAAAAACAGTATGAAAAACAATGCAACTGAGATGCGGTGAGATTTTTCAATTTTAACTAATTATCACAATCTTCATAGCCACATGTGTAAAGAGTAAGTCATCGACATATTCATTCAAATGAAATGAATTGTCCATAAAAAGGAAAGACTTAGCACAACCTTAATATTCTCATAATCAAATCACTAGGAGAAAAGAAGCACTATTATAAAAAAGCTGTTCCAATATTTTATCGAGAACGCAAAATTGATTTGATTGAAGCAATTTTTTTCATTTGTATACACCTGATAATACTCATTTATTAGTAACATAAAGTATTTCCGAAAAAAAATTATTGGAAGTTATCTTCAGCACTCTAATTGTCAGGATTTCAATCCTGGTGATAAAATATTGAATGCATCATTATAGTCGACTGCTGCCATTCATTCGATAGAATTGTTCATGCTCACTTCATCCATTGAACTATAATATATTCATTCGTGAAATCGCACCAAATATTCTCAACTTGGAATTCGTTTTGGAAACGGTCCAACAAACTCGAATATATTACCTGCTATAACCATTTGAATCGAGCGAGTACACTGTCGCAATTGGTTGAAGCAGAAATAAATAAGTGGCCATCAGCTTATCAGAATAGCCGGATACTTCAACAGCAGAGAAAAAGACGAACGATTTTGGGGGATTTGCACTGATTTTGTATCCAACTTGTTATTTTTAACAAAACAAAGCTGTACTGAAGCAGTTGTATGGGACATGCTCTAGTAAGTTAATGAAATCTGATCTTATTTTCAAATAGAACGTTTGAATTGAAAAATTGATGGTCTTCACTTGTTAGTATCGCTATTCGAAAAAATGAATACTAGTAATTGCTATAGTTGATAATTTATAATCTCTTCTCAATATTTTTAGGGATCCACCGATATAGAAATATTAGCCGAAACCGATACCCCAAAGACTGATCTTTAGAAATTCGAACGTTCATTTTCATATCTGATGGTTTTGTTGGTATTTTACAATCAACAATAAGTTGATTGTCATAGGGTGGTGATAAATGTTATTGATAGAGCAAAAAACAATGTCTTATAATTGTTCGGTACACAAAAAAACTCATCCAAGATATACGTGAATTTCAACATATTACAATATGTCATCAATATTTACATCTTGAAGAATCCGGAACATTTCACCAGTCGGACTTGGATCTACGTTTCGACAACCATTTCTTTGACGATGGAGATGGAAAAATATATGAAATATTCTGAACGATAATTATGGCTCAAGAGGAAGGCATCAGTGTAATCGAAACTATTATACAGATGGTGACAGTGATGATAATATGTCAGTAAAATTGAAATTTTAAGCTAGGCTAAAATCTTACAAACATTTTGCGGGTGAAGGACCATCAAAACAATAACGAAAATTTGATTTTGATTATTTACTGGACGATGAATTCAGATTATGTAAAAAATACCCAATAATTACTAATAAAGTCTTCAGTGGTAAAACGGCATTGAATTAAAATTTTCCAATATTTTTCTGCAGGTTGTCATTTATACTTGTTGGCACTAGCTGGAAGTGTCTCCAGCCAACAAGTTTTAATGATAATATGTATGATGCAAAAGTTGCAGGCCAACTCCTGATAGGACAGGAAGCTTATTTTTTTACATCGCAAACTTCGAAAAATACATTATCAATATTAATGAAATATTTTTGTATTTGTTTTATTTTATTTTAATTTTTTGCCCATGAGTAACTATATTTGTTTGATTCCCGTACATTTGATTGACGGCACCAATAAATTTGATGTGTTTTTTTTAAATTGGGTTATCGTCATCTCCGATGGCGTAAAACTCTCTCGAAAAACTTAACGGTACATAGGGAGACGTGAAATTCGCTATTGTGTTTTTATTCAACTCTAGTCAAGCAATTTCCAGGGCCGTCATTTAAAAGGGAATAATTCACACAATTATAATCAAATATTACCGAAACATCCCGAAATATAAAATTTAATTTAATTTCTCAGTATGAAGTGAACGTCGACGATACAAAAACTACAACAAAAAATACAGGTCCGTATTTAAAAATTCAAATATGGGGGTAGCCCAAGTCAGATGACACCCTGTATAAAAGATTCATGAACATATTCTGATAGCTCACATCAAGTGCCAATAGCAGCAAAATGCGGACAGATTTTCAATGTCTTCGATTAAACAAGATATAGGCAAAAAAATAATTTGGGATTTTTTGGTTTTTCCTGTATATCTCCAGAACCAGAATAGCTGTATTCGATTTTTTTACATCATTGAATAGGTCTCTGAAATTCGCAACTTTGCCACAATTTAATCGATACTCAAGCTTTGAAGAAATCCGCATGAAATAATCTCGAGAAAACTGGTTTTCTTTCATTTACAGATCATTTCGAAATTAAGTATGAAAAATGCCACTGCTCTTTACTTAAACTAAATATTAAGTGGAATTTTGTTATCAACCGTGTCAAATAGATTTCAATATGCAGACTTTATATCAATCATCATTACGACTTTCCATTGAAACATTATCTGGAATTTCAACATTTCATGTCTCCACAAATCTATCTCTCTCTATAGAAACACGCTCCGCTGACAATAATGCATTAATTCACAATGTCCGGAATACAGAAACGGGCGTATAACTTTGAACATACATCACATACTCGACTCATACTTTATGGAATTAATCTACCGTATCGAAACAATTTCAAACTCAGAAATTACCAGGAAAACCTTTCATCAATTAAATATCCGCGATCTAAAACCATATTTCAGATTTCTGAGAAATTCAGATGTAATCATAAATTGTGTTGATTGGAACAACGCAAGTATTGTCGTTTCAGAAGTTATAATCATTTTTAGAAACTCAATTTTCTGAAAATGAGTTTGATGTAGTAAATATGTTTCTATTACAACGGACTGAATGTTAAATAAACATCTATCTATTTGTTCACACTAATGTTTGATTTTCAAATATCGTAAAGAAACTTCCACTGGCTGTTTGATTTTTGCATTAAATCAAAATAATACAAAGGACTATGAATATAATCAAAGATATTATCTTGAACTGGTTGGAATTGGAACAATTATCTTTTGAACCACCAATGCAGCGCTCGTTGCAGATTTGAATTGTGTCCAATTATTTTCAACTTCGATTCCACTATAAAACTCGATTTGAAATTAGTTGTATATCATACACTGATCGTTGGTATTGTATATTTTCTGGATTTTCCGGCAGCTGAAATAGCACATCCCTTGTTCGCATAATATTCTGCCTCATGTCTGCACTCAGATCAATGTTTATGAGAAAATGTTTATAGAAGCTAAACTGCTGTCAGGACCTGAATTGTCTGGAACACTTTTGTATACTGGTATTCATCATTTAATTATAATAATTTGACAATAATTTAGAATGCATTTTCAAAAGTAATAGCTGGAATATAATGATAATTACGAGTTTCAATTCTGTATTCGAAAGTATGGTGTGAGTCAGTTTTCGTGGGATATAGAAATGTTTCGCAAGTTATGTTCACACTGAAATATGTAAGCAAATGTATTCTCATATTGCATATGTGAAAAATGTTTCAAGTTTTTTTTAAAATGAAAAATATGTTTCAGCGGAAGTACGAATCAAACCATGACTCATTTATATTGCAATAAATAAGATAAATATGTGTTTGAAGATGGTTTCAACAAATTTACTTACTTACTTAACTAGGTGATAACTATATGGAAACAGGTACATGTAAGAAATTAACAAAAAATAAATAATAATTGCACAAAGAAACTTTCCCTCGGTTATCTTAAAGGTGCGATTTTGTTCCATCCTTTACATAAAAGAGGACGTATGCTTCTCCACTCACAAGCGACTTTGGTGAAATTGGTGACACGTGTGAATCGCTGTATTTGTGCCACGCGCCAGTATACGGGTGTCTGCAGTATGCTGTATAATGTCCTCTGTTAGTAGTCCCACTGTGATTCAAGAGTGCATATAAATTATAACAAGTAGCCACATTTTCTGCTGCAAAATTGTCCATATCCAATCCTTCTAGAGGAAATTCGATGACATCATTCAATTTCCCTCTACTTTTCGTTGGAGATAATCTTTTTGAATGTATTACTAAAATATAGGGAAACTTGTGGATTGATAGGGACTTTGTGCATTTTCTCTTTTCCTTGCATTTCGAACACGTCGGTTTTTCATTTCCATCCAAAGTTTCTTCTCTTATAAACGAATCCAAGCATTGCCACAAACTCAATTGGTCGGTTATTTGTAGTATGGAGAGAGACAAATCCCAGAAAGGATCAAATGTTACTGAAGAGTATCCACAGTGTGTGCATTTCATGGTGTTTGTTTCATGGTGAATTTCATTAGTTAAGATTTTCATTGTCTAATATGATATACTATGATTTAAATCCCCGAAAGAACAAATGAAATTGAAAGTTAAAATGAATAGCTGAAAATAAGAATTATATCAAGCAAGAAAACCTGTAAATCAAATTACAATCAAATAAAGGAAAGCATAAAATTGAAAATTGAACAATTCAAATAAAATGAAAAACAGAAGGATTTCAAGCCAATTACGACGTTTCGATTATTAGTATCTACAATCGTCCAGTCATCACCTGAAGACTATTGTGGATACTATTAACAAATTAAACGTCGCGAAATAATTTGGCTCGAAATTTTCGAATTTTTTATTTTAATTGTTGTTCAATTTTCAATTATTTGCTCAATTTTATTTACTTAATTATAATTTCATTTTCAGGGTTTACTTTTGTTGATATAATTGTTATTTCTAGCTATTCATTTTGATTTTCAATTATATTTGTTCTTTCAGATATTTCAAATCATTTTATATCATATTAGACAATGAAATAAATATTTGTGATTGATTATATTTTTACAGAACGATTTCCGTACCAATGAATGAAAATTATTCCTCATTATTTCCAAGTGTACCTATAACAAAAACTATAGAACATTTGAGGAATCTTCTGACGGTCAATTGTCTCAGTGGGAAAGTAATTATATACTACATACAACTGAAAAAAGATCTGCATAGAACAGATTTGCTTCCAGTTCAATAACTATTTTTACTGATGATGACAAAGGCATGGCAATGAGAAATCTACTGTCACCTTTCATAGCTAATCTGTTCATGAACAGATTTGAATTGGAAGCGAAAAAAGAGTTTGATTACTTTCCACAATCTTGGATCTTATATGAAGATAATGTATTTGCGATTTTTGACACGAAGAAATATAATATGGGGGACTTTGTTTCAAGTCTCAACAACAGATCTCCGAGTATTAGTTCATATATGAAATGACCATTCTTGGATATTCTCAGTGATTAGAACTAACAATGATCTAGAATTTGATGTCTATAGAAAGAATATGTAACAGTACTTTTATAAATGTTCCTGATAGCTCACACCATTGCCCACAATACAAAATCACAGGATTAACATTTCTTACCAAAAGATTGTTACGATATCCTTGATTGAAGAAAGATACGATATGGTCAGGCATAGCTGAAAGTAAGTAACGAAATATAATAGTAGATGAGTTGATTCGGAAACGTGAGTTTAGGGAGAATCTTCGTAAATTTTCGACTTTTAGAAAAGACGTTGATTCAAAGTTCGCTGTCCTTCTATATGATAGCATTTTCAAAAAGTTGCACGTAAAATAGCCCTCATAACTTCTTGTTCACTTCAAAAAATGGTAGGTAACCCTAAAAACAAGATATTGGAAAATGGGAAGTGTATGAAATAATCTGTGAGGATTGCGACAAATAATACACCGGTCAGACTAAACGAACTGTTGAACCTCGTCTTAAAGAACACTTAGCATGTATCCGATTTTGGAGGCCAAAAAATCTATGATATTTGGATACTTTCACAAGTCTGGAAATATAAAAATGTGGGATGAGAACTAAGATCAGTGATAAAGGTTATATTCCAAAAAGCCTATTGCTTGTCTTTATATCATCCATGTGTGTCTGAAAGTGTACCCTATTAATAATGAATACACAGTAAAAATTAAAATCTCAAAGTAAAGAACAGTATCTCGATTTAAAGAAATCTTGATCTCCTATATTCATGAAGAAATATTTTTATGAACTGAAAAATATATTCTCTCAAGTTAAATTTGAATCATTAATTCAAATGGATTGAATAAATGCTTCTTTCAAGTAAAAAAAATATTCCACCAAAATTGTGCATACATTTCAATAGAAATCATCACATTAGCTCAAGAGAAGTAGTAAGTATGCATTCTTTAGTGTGAGCAAAATTAATCTCGAAGCAAAACTTTTTGGATTTTGAAAGGATGATATGTTAACTTGGAACACTATTCAAATATCTCCGTAGGAGAAATTAATTGTTTTCCTTTGAAGAGAAGCATTTCTCATTCAAACGCTTTCATTTGTATAAATGAAATAAACTCATTTACTTCATCAAAGATGAACTATGCTTCAGTTTATAAACTGTCTCATATGGATGTCTTTAGTTACTTGAATCCATAGTATCTCATCTGTAATATGAACAACTATAAGTGGTAAGGGAAGAAATTAAATAAAACATTATATATTATGATTGGTTCGTTTAAAGCAATCGCAAATCGCAAATATTATCCTGAAAAAGTATATGATGAAAAACGTAATAGAGAACTGAATTTTCTTTGCTAATCTTTGCTTAAATGTCATATTTCATCCGCACACTATTGAGAGATCATTCAGTTATACAAATAACAGAAATAAATATTCAATCCGAAAACATAATATATAAAAAAGTGTTATATTCTTGACAAATTGCAAATTAACAAAAAAAAAATCGAAGCCTATAAACATTACAACTCAGACAAGAAAATGAATGAATTAGTAATTTCACACAAATAAAGTTTTTAAAACTAGTTGCCATTCTGGTAAATAACATTAAAAAAATCACTATCGTCTATCAAGTTCTGCATTCTGCTTTTGTTTATCCACAATTGTCGGAACATCACTTGGATTCTTAAACGAAAGAAGAAATTAGCACATCATCCATAGGCATTATTTCAAATATCTAAAAAGGGAAAACTATGAAAACAGCTGCCACTTCATCAAAAACAAACAGATTTTTTTTAATAAAAACTGTATGAGTGGGTTTATTCCGTTAACCAACCCAATCCTTTTGAAGTGGACAGAAGTGGAAAAGTATTGTGTGAGTATTATCAGAGAATCAATGGAAAATATAAATTGTTTCATTTAAAAAATTTACCTCATGATCATACAAAAATACTTGAAGGTATGTGATTCATTATTTGAATAAAAACATTCCCTGTTTTCACGTTTTTGGAAATTCTGATTTCTTCTCTAGTGAGTTTAGTAATATTTCTACTAATTTCTTTAATTCCTAAAGGAAATATATTAAATAACTTCAAGCTGAGTAGGGTATATTCAATTTGTTCCCAATGAATAACATAAAAAAAATTCTGAAGTAATTACAGAAAGTAAAGACATTTCGGAATTCAACAAATATTTACATGTTGAAATCAGTGGCTGTCATATGTAGGTGTTTTTTATACCCACTGGTGCCTATTTTGGTATTTTTTGTATTATAATTTATTGTCAAAACTATAGGTAACTCTCTCTTTCAATAAAAAATGAATTCGGTCTAAGAAAAAATCAAATTCAATTCAGAGAAAATGCACTTGTTTAAAACAAAATAAAAGATATGTTCAGAACAAGAGATTGGCGAATTTGAATCAACGTGGAGGATTTTTCAGTTCAAATTTATATACACTTGCAGAGCTTGGCAAATGTAATAATGCATGTGTGAAGCATTGATTTAATTTTCGCAAAATGAGGGCAAAATTAAGAGTTGCAGTCAAAGTTTACCACTTTCTCTTCGGTATTAGTTATACAACGCAGTACTTACTGATATAGCGGGGATTCTTTCTCAAGTAACCCAAACACCTCAATTTTATCCAATTGTAATACTTAACCATGAAAATATTTCCCAACTGTGTAAGATCCCAGTCGTGTAAAATCTATTCCATCATGGTAGATACAAAATAATCGGAAAAGAATTGCACTACCTACAGACACATAAAACATTTCCTCCTATAAATCACAACACACAACGTCACTTTCCAAACCATACTGGCGCGTTCGCGAACACTGTTCTTTTATAAACGAATTGACTTATTTGAAGGGATGCAGTTTTGAATTCACACAAACAATATGTTTTCAGATCAAGCTGATATTGCTCTCCATTTGAAACAGTTTATTTTCTTGATTCCAAATAGTTCATCTTCGCAATAATATAATTAAACGAATGATGTCGTTGAAAGGCCAAGAAATTTGATTTCTTCGTCAAAAAAAATGTGTTTCTCTTGTGGAAGGAACATGGCGCTGTTGGCATGGAGTAATAATTTCTCCAATAGAGATACAAATTTCAAAGCAACCTATAATCTTCTTTGAAAGAAATACTTTTTACTATAAGAGACCAGTTCAATAGTTAGGAATTGGTGGTCTCCATCTCCTAAATACGCCAATCCGGTTGGTGGAAGGCGCGTCGAGCAGAGTATTTAGGAACAGTACCTGTTTTGGATTTATTCTACGCCAGACGTTTCAGTTCTACTTTTCATTTCAGAATTACCTTTTCTGGTAAACGGGAAATTTCATAATAAATGTTTTGATTGGCTGCCGGGTTTTGCCGTGGTCTTCTTTGGTTATAATCTTAAACGTTTCAACTGCAGCTGCGGCAGTCATCTTCAGTGGCGTGGTAGAAGTACTCTTCTTGACATGTCAACTGAAACTCATAATATACTTGTGAAAAATTTAAGCAATACCCTCTTCTGAATATTCAAATAATTTCCTTTACATTCACAGTGACATCGAAGACTATATATCCATCTTTCCCCCATGACACCTAATAACAACTACAGGATATTCATCTAAACATCGAAATATTTGCCATACTGATAAAATCATGAAAGATATTACTAATAGATGTTTCTGTGATCTCCCCCTAGTCCCCTCCGGAAAAATTGGGGTGCAATTCGAGTGTCCCTTGTTCAAATACTGTCGAGGAGAGAAGTTACTCCGTAATCAGGAGTCCACAAACATTGACATTGGCCCATCCACTTCTCTAAGAGTTCAGTATTTGTCGATATTCAATTTAATAACTCGATGCCGACTTTCAAATCCCGAAAGCAAATAAAAGAAATTAGAGGACAGAGAAAGGGAGGGTTTCTAATTACTTATCTAATTTTTGACTAGAAATTGAGTTACGAAAATTCATTGAACTGATGGGTAGGAAATACCCACGTTCGTTGAAGCAAATGTATGGTCGGAATAGAGATCACATTAATAACTAAAAAACTTTTACGAAACCTTTTCATATGAAAAATGTTCTATCGGTAACACACTTGTATGTTCACAAAAACTTTTCTTTTTACTCAAATTACAAAGGTCCGCCATTATGTTACACTCCGAATGACTTGAAATATTCATTTCTATGCTGTACAGAATACTTTTCAAGTGATATTGAAAACATTTTTTATAACTTGTTTGAAAGTGGTTGACACTGTCTCATGGTGAATTTTATTAGTTCGGACTTGAAATCTCTGTAAGAACAGATGAAATCAAAAAATAAAATGAATAGCTGAAAAATAACAATTAAATTGGACAACAAACCGTGAAATTGAATTACAAAAAATAAAGATATACCAAAAATCAATAAATTAAAAAGGTTGTAACGGCAAGAACTTCACAAGGAAAAGAAGCCATCACAACCAATACTTGCCCTTTCCTACGTCAGAGAATTGTCGGAAGGGATAAGGAGAATTGGTTCCAAGTACAGGTTAGGTCCAAAGTGAGTGGGTCTATTCGACCCTCCACCGCAACCCTCAAGGGTTTATTGTGGCTTCGGTCCAATCGGGACCTACTTCAGATCCGGAAACACCATTCGTAGCAGCCTCACGAAAACCAGGCCACCAAACGCGGACTGCGATTCCAAGAATGTCATTTACCGGATACCTTGTGAGTGCGGCAATTCCCAAAACGGTGAAACTGAGAAACCATTGAAAGTCCGCATTTCTGAGCACAAGAGAAACACAGCTGGGAGAAACTAGCAAATCGGGAATAGCAGGGCACCTTTGAACTTATCAACACAAGTGGTCCCAAGCTGAGATCATCCACAGGAAGGAACACTGGTTTAAAAGGATGTTCAAAGAAGCTGAATATATGTTGTCCAACGACGCATTCAGCCAAGTTAGCGCAGAAATACGCAGCATCTAGAAACCTTTAATCAAGCGGATAAACGGTCAACTCCCACTAAACCGGTGAAGCGGTGAGGGGAATGAGGAGGTAGGTGAAAGCGTTCGAATGACTCATAAGTAGTCATCTCTTGGAGGAATAATTTAGTCATCACCCGAAGACCATTGTGAATACTAACGAAACCTCGTGAAGTAACTTGGTTTGATTTTTTTTCAATTTATTAATTTTCAGCTTATTTTTATTATATTGTGATTTCATTTCACGGTTAATTGCTCAATATAATTGTTATTTTTCAGCTATTCCTTTTAATTCTTAATTTAATTTGTTCTTCCAGAGATATCAAATCATATTATATCATATTAAATGATGGAAGTTCTGACTAATTGAATTAATTTTTCATAACTCCCAAAGGAACGTAAGAAAGAAATATCTCTCTATGGATTGTTTTTACTCTCTGGAAGGTCAAGAAGAAGTATATAACAATATATGTATGTGATTATTTTTGGTATTATTGAATACATACATACAATTTTTAGCCATGTAAATTCGCTGATGTGATGTAATGGGGTTCGTCCGATAGGTGATTAAAATCCATAACGTATTCAAGAAACACTTTGTTTGATTTTTTCGAAACTGAATTTGTTTCTTCTTTCAATAAATATACCTTCGTTTTCATGTATTTCCAAAACAAATGAATAACTTAACTTCTTCTGATAGTCTTCTCAAGATTTCTCAGAACTTTTTTGTTTGGCGGTCATTTAAGTTGATCTTCTAATTTTTAGTTTCTTATCTTTACCTTTATCTCATCTAGAAGTTATCTCACAATACCAAATCAAAAATCGTGGTCGACATCGGATACCCACATTTTTTTGAGCATCTCCATTTGAATATAATCTTCATGGTGTAAACATTTTGTGCACAGAACTAAATGTTATAGGTTTCGTTTCACGATAATATATCAGTAATGCATTTTATTTTTAAGAACTACGGCATCGAAATAGACTTCACAAACTCGTACACAATCCATAAATCACTAATAGTAGTTTGATCATTTCAATTCACCCTTTTTCCACACGAAACTACACAAACATTGCCGAACTCCAATAAAATAAATTCAAGTTTGAAGCCATTGATCAAGGAAAACATGTTTTTAAAACTGTATAAACTCAGTAAAGTGAATTTATGTTGCATTCAGCTGTATAAGTAAGACTGTTATTGTCTAGATAAAAATCTCGGAAGATTGCTTTATAAAACACCAGAATGACCGTTGTGCTGCTTTGGTCTTATCTGATAGAGAGCTAGAGAACTATTCATGAAGGAATTTTCATATCGACATATATATTTTACCAAAATTATCTATATACATCATTGTTATAACAAAAACAAAATTTAATACTGCATCAACCATTCTCTAAATTATTATTCTTGAAATACAACAAAAAAAACTCTTATATTCTATGTATTTTTGCAGTTTCACAACGATTTTCAAAATGTATAACTCTTAAATAGTATTTTTTGTTATATAGCAATATTTCATTTTTATTAACCATAGACCATATATATTTTACAAATTTTTGTAAGGGTAAAACAATCCGGAGTCAGATACATTCAACAGTGACAAAATAGACAATAATTTCATTTTATTGGAAAGAAAATGTATTTAGAAAAAATGTTTGGTTGCACTACTATTACCATTGGTATATAAAGAATGGGGAACTTGAAAAAAACAGGTACTTCAAATTGAAAACATTGAATTACACAGAAACATACTATGCTTTAAAAGAGATGTATTAGTTAAGAATGAAATATATATTGACTCTCTGTATCAAATCTGAATCTAGGATTTCATGCTTGGCATTACCTTTCAACCCGTCATCAGCACATTTTTGGCTATTTTCAAATATTTGAAAAGGTGTTTCTCTNCACATGGGGCAGCTTTGTCTTACTGCCTCAATATAGATTTACAAGGTCTGTTTTTATATCACCAGATATCATTGCCTATTTATTTCTGTTTCAAAATATTGTAGATCGCAGATGAATGTAAATGTAAAAAATGTGAAATAAAGTTTATTATTATTATTATCTGATTCCAGTTAGGTAAGTGATACAATTGCTGAATGTCTAGTATCCTGTTCTTTTATTCAACTCATTACTCGTAAAAATATTCCGAAATTCCTGAATTTTCTAAGTAACCGGACTAAATTATTCAGCTGTTCGCGTGCACAATAGAACCGACTCTAGAAGTGTGATTGATATGCCCCGACGCGTGCTAACTACCTCATCCTTTGTATCCCTCATTGCTCTATTTTTCACAGCCACATCTTTGTCAACAGGACAACAGACATAAAAGTCTTGCCACAACGAATGAATGCACTTTTGTATTCATAGAAACCGCCCGCGGGCAGATTGCCTATATTTGTTCGTACAGAAAAATTTACGATCGAGGTTTTATGGAATTCTTGAGATGCTTTTCATGTTTCCTTGAATTCAGCTATCCGATTTGAAGTAAGCCCATCGAAAAGTTTTCTCCTATGAATTGAATACGTAAATAATATTGATATCTCCGGAAGAGGATTTTCGACATCGCGACAGTCTTCTTACCCCTTTTTTGTTTCGTTTGGATACAGAATGAAAATATCTTCAGGTGTTTTTTGTCATGACTTTGGCTTTATAAGCAGTTGTCGGTATTACAATCCTTCTAGAGGAACAATATCAAAACTAATTAATACAGTATATTGTATGCTTTTCACTTGAAAATAAACACAATAAACTGTATTGATTAGTTTCAATATGGATTTTCATGAAGTGTCGGCCAGTTCTATTTAATCAAGGAAAAATTATTTTTATCGTTAGCATAAACGATCCAAGATCGTGATATTTCAAGAATTTCACCTTCAATTATTCAAAGAAAAGAAAAATTCACTGTATTTATCTAATATTCAGGGATATTCAAATTCAAGTCTATGCATGAGGATCTCGGCTACCTAGTATTGAATGATACCGAAAACCCGTTCCAGCTTTCTTGTTTCCAAAGATGTAAAGTATAAACCGAAAATTTGGAAAATAATTTTTTCTGTTTTTTGTTATTTACTCAAATTTCGGAAATATGTTCGCCGAAAAAATGTATAGTCGAAATAAATGATATTGTGCACTCTTAAAGTTGACGGCACTCGCAAAGGCCAAAAGAACCAATACATACCAATGAACCGGCAGCAAAATAGTCCACGTGTACTGTAGAATTGGCGGTTCGTTATGGATAATTTTTACTAACCGTGTTATATGATCGAATATAACACGGTTAGTATTCAGTTCAGGAACTGATCGCGATTTGAGGGTTGAAATTCTATATTGGTGCAGTTATAATTAGGTACTTAAAATTGTTGTTATCTTTTTAAAATGTGACGTCCTTGGAAAGTACTGATAGTAATAGCGATAGTGATTCCAATAGCGATGGTGAACAATGCGAAAAAAAGATACCAGTGAATAAGATTCGGATGCATTTGAATATTGGAACACAGAGAGTATGTTTCAATGTATATAAGAATCTACATCTCAAGTTTGGTTTCGCAGGAAACAAACTATTGCAAGCAACATCAGATTTGAACGAAATTCCGAAGTGGACTTTGTTAAATGATTATCTTAATTGATTTTACGGTAATTAACTGATGGAACCACTACCTGCAAATTAATTTGTCAACAATAGATTAAAAAGCCGACAAAAATAATTTGCAGTTTCACTAGTTAATTACCGAAAAATCAATTAGGATAATCATCATTTAACAAACAAAGTCCACATCGGACCAAAAAACTTTAGGTATATGAACAGCTAACCCTTGCCTTTAGATTCAGTATCAATTTTCTTCTCCCGAAGATGCTAACCTTGTTAGCGAAACGCGCGTCGAGTGCAAAAATATCAGTTTGGTGTTAGGGTAACTGATCTCTAGAAAAAGTTTTCAACTTTTACACCAAAGGTTCCAATCTCATCGTTTAAACCGATTTTTGTGGAAATCTCAGTGTTTTGGGGCACTTTCATCAATATGG